>APFE031062084.1:26165-81356 GCA_000404065.3 Pinus taeda | reverse complement strand
AGTCACTTGTGACAACAACTGTGCCTGCCTGTGATTGCACAACTCCATCACTGAAGTTTCAGAGGGGTTCGGATATGCGAATAAGATACTCAAATATTCCATAAATAAATTCCCAACTAATTTCATCTTCGGGAAATCGGTATGCAAGATTACAAAAGCATGTGTAAAACTGATCAACGGATTCATTAAGTGCTTTTCGTAATTTTAGAATTTCTTGATTGAGTGATTTATGGTTAAAGTGATTGAAAGCACGGTCTATCTCTACAACCAGATAAGCAAGAGAATGAATATATTTTTAGGAATCGTGGCACACCAATGCATTAGGTGCCCTCGAAGCATGTAGACGAACAACGCGTAGGTCATGTATTCTTCAAAGATTCCATGTCTTTCACATGAGCCCACAACACTGACCGCGTGCCTAACCAAGACTACGTGGCCTCCACCATCATATGTTTTATGAGACAAGTTATTCGAGAGCTTTTCTGAGATAATGAAGTCGTTTCCATAAGACATACACTCCGGAAGAGAAACTCTGTAGTTAGTCATGATAGATATGTAGAGATTCAAAACAGATGTGAGGACTCAGTTTGTCATCTGTCCCTCCTTCTAGCACCAAAATGTTGATAGTGCTGAACGTGCCAACATTTAAGGGGATCTCTCTGGTAAGAATTCCCAATTAGACCTCAAACCGTTTGGTGTAGGAGCCCCAGCAGTGGGTTGTATGGTAATGCCTTGAATGCGATTTCGCACAAAGGCAAGTAATATGTCTCTGTTGGTAACAAGGGTGTGATAGCCGCAGCAAGCCAAGGAAGGTGCATGAGAGGTTCTAACACATGGGGCTTGAGATGAGTGCACCCCTTGGAAACCTATGATAGCGCTGAGTTAAGAAGGGAACACATGAGCAAAGATGCATCACAACATCTTTCAAGGGGGCTTGAGATGAGTGCACCCCTAGGAAACCTATGATAGCGCTGAGTTAAGAAGGAAAGTTACCTAGCAATCCAAAGTGATGGTTAAACCAACAACACGTTTCAGAAAGATTCATACATACATACAAAAAAAAGTCCATACATGCATGTGTGAGCAAACAAATGCATATATCATTTAGAGTAAACCAGATAGCATAGAATACAATACAACATATGCAAGAAATGTGTTGGCTCTATTATATTAAGAAGTGTAAGTTCTAGTCATACAATACATCCAAGTCTAACCACTAGTTCCGAGAGCGGAAAATTACAGCCACAACTACCTGCTCCTCCAAAGAGATATACTAGCTCTACGCAGTGGAGAAGCCAAGGCTCATTACAGTACTATCCAAGCTCTCTCCAAGATAGTCTTATCAGAAGCTTAGCTGGCCACAATACATCCATGTCTAACCACTAGTTTCGAGAGCGGAACGTTACAGCCACAGCTGCCTACTCCTCCAAAGAGATATACTAACTCTACGCAGTGGAGAAGCCAAGGCTCGTTACAATATTATCCAAGCTCTCTCCAAGATAGTCTTATCAGAAGCTTGGCTGATCACAATACATCCATATCTAACCACTAGTTTCGAGAGCGGAACGTTACAGCCACAACTGCCTGCTCCTCCAAAGAGATATACTAGCTCTACGTAGTGGAGAAGCCAAGGCTCGTTACAATACTATCCAAGCTCTCTCCAAGATAGTCTTATAAGAGGCTTGGCTTACCAAAAGCCTTTAAAATGAGTTATGAAGTTCTATTTATAGCAAAGGGTGGAATGACCCTTGACATTCGCCTTTGTGATAGTTCATATACCCTCATGACTCTTTATCTACTCTATGACTATTACATCCAACTATCGACACTTGAACTTCCACTTGACAAGTTGTTACATTACAATGCACATGTGCGCATGTGAGACAAAATGGCTTGAGAAAGCCATGAAAGACATCATTGAAACTCTGTCCATTATGGTGAGACCAAATATTTGACATGCTTGTGATGATGAAGGTGGTGATTTGATGCCAAGCTTGGTTGTCTGTAATGGTGTGCATGTGCTCCATGGTTACATATTGTTGAAGAGAACTCTTGCCTCCATTGCATCCGGGTGCATTGTTATGGCTCCTCCATACAAATCATCTGCTAGCATGTGCATGGTCTTCTTGGGTTTTACCGAACCAACAACACACTGATGTATATTTCCCGTGCTAATCTTCCAGTGTGTGTTGGTTGTCATGCACATCAGCTGTCAACTGCATGTTCATCCCCAGTTGGACTTGCTTCTTGTCTTTGCCTCAGTGAGTGTGCCAAATGGGTTAGATCGCATGTGTGTGCACAATGACATGCATGCTATTGAATTCCCTTGCATGTGATCAACAACACTACTCACCATGTCTGCTCCATGCCAGCTGTTGGGATGGATCTATGACTTGCACGAGCGCAATTTCATCCGTGAGTGCATGTTGTACCTGTTGTTGTACCTGTTCCTGCTGCAACTCATTCTCTCATCTATGTAGCTCCTGTTCTTCCTTGAGATGATGCTTCAGCACATGCAACTCCTTCTCGGTTCCTTTCTCTGCCCTCGTGTGACCTTCTTGTCGCATCGTCACCTCATAGCCTCAATCCCTGAAGATGCTTTCATCATGAGTGGATCTACTTTGGACTTGCAGCTTTGCTTCACCTCTACGCTATCAACAACCTTCCTCTTGCATCCGTTGCATGTAGGTGTGATTCCTTCTGCTACTATTGATGGTGCTTCTCGTTGTGATGTTGTTGTCATATTGTATGTGCTCCGAAGGTGTGTTCAACTTTGCTCTTCTGGAAACCATTGTACCTGTGCTGCTGAGAGGTAGATGAACACCTATGATACTTGGAGACATGGAAACACTCATGGAAAGAAATCTATTATTCGAAAACCAAAATGAACTTGAGAACTAACTTGCAACATACTTGTGTGACTGATCATGAAGGTTGCGTAATTTCCGCCAGAAGGTCGGGAGACTGATTGCCAAAACTGTGCAAGGCACAGCTTGGGCTATCAAAAGGCTAACTTACTATTGGAACTGCGTAATTCACAATCCATCATAGCTTGCTGAGGACTGAAACCGCAATGCGAAATTTCAGTCAGCAGTGACATGCAACCAACAAATTGCATTGCGCAGTTTCTGGGGCCAACAAGACACTGCCTCCAAGAATTGTACAATGCAAGCCTAGAGGTCAGTGCTTGGCTAGAATTATGAAATTTATGGAGGGAAGGCAAAGCCTTCACTTCCATAAATGCCCAGTGCTAGCCAGGAAAGACACGGTCTGGGGCAAAGAAGCCCGATCTAGACCAAGGCAGCCCAGTCTAATCGATTGGTGACTAAAAACATGAGAAGTCTGAATGCATTATGAGATGAGTGCAAATGAGAGTGAATGATCATTCGTGCAAACAACAAGTGCAAGATTCGAAAAACGGGAAAACATGCATGTGTCTAAAGTGAGTCGTTGTAATGACGACCCTCCGTGCAAAACAATGTCATGCATGCGACAACAGAGAGATGCAAACAAAAACTGAAACGGTTCTAGTACAAGCTAGTATGCATGAAAATGACAACAAGCACTCATTGAAATCAAGCATACAACATTCATATGAAGAAAAACACGAAAAGTGCCAGAAACACAGTACAAGTCATGAGCAGCGGGCTTACCCCAAGACAATTGAGTTGAATGTGCTGACGAATCCTAATTGCAATGTGGGATGCCAAAGATGCAAGGTCGATGTGAGGAAGGAGCTCTGCAGTGTCCAATTGATGATTCTTGATATGATCGAGGTTGTGACACGCATGCCACAAATATAGGAAAAGCGACACTTGACAGGATGTTTATGAGATGATCCTTGCATGTAACCTCTAGCTGCTAAAAATAGATCCATGAATCAAGGGATGCCTTTGCATGCTACCTTGGGAGGAGCAACCCATGTATGAAAATCAGTTTTTCTTAGTCCCAAAGGGAACCAGTCAACTCAACTGCACATGCAACAGTCTAGTCGGCTAGGACGGAAAAATACGCATTTCTAGGAGGGAGCTGGGCTAGATTCCCAGAGGGATTGCACAATTTCTAGGTAGAGTAGTTAACTATTGTCCAAGATTGTGCAATTTTTGAGCTGAGGATTCTTGCTGGGAGGAATTGCGCAAATTTTCCAGTGTACAGTGATAGGCAGATTTGCACAATTCTAGAGCCCAGCAGACTACTAGACAGAATTGCACAATTTCTGGAGGGAAGGTTGGTTTCCCTCCAAAATTGCGTAATTTCTTGAGGGAGATGCTTAGCCTGCAGTTGGACCAATTCTGGTGAAATAGCCTATGAGGGGGATGCAACAAGCTTTGATGGACAGGTTGTCATTTTGCAAGAAAATGACTGAAGCTTGTGTACTTGAAAAGACAAGACATGCTGCTGTGAAAGGTTGGCAGGGAGGCTCCAAAATGAAGCTAAGGCAAAATTTTGGAGGGTGGTTGTAGCTGCTACAACATATCCAAAGATTATAAACACCTATCAAGCTCAAGATTAATCATATCAAGCACAACACTTAATCCACAACTTATGAGATACAAAATTAAGTGTATACAAAACAAATGTTTTTTTCACTAGTGTTGATGGAGGTCTCTATAGGTGTTAAATTAATAAATGTGAATCTTCAAAAGACCATATCCATTTATTAAACCCATGCTAGTACAAGAACAACAAAGAAATAGAAAGTATCTATTTATGGAGCAGATAGATTCGTCCTTAGTGCCAGATTGATCCAAAGAGAAATATACTTTGTCGAGCCTCCATTTTGAGGTAGTTCTGTACACCATTTTACCCTATGATCACTCATGTTTTACCTAATTCCTATCATTATCATCATTATTTTGCAAATTTTTGGGTCGATGACTTAATTTTGAGTATGAAAGGGTAATTTGTTGATTATTTAATATACTTCCTTTGATTTCAATGATTTAGGAGGATTTACATTAGGTTGTTACTAATAATGATCCAATTGTGCCTAAGTAGTAAGGAAGGAGATGTATGTGTCACCTTTTGGTACAAATATCGCCATGTGGGCCCTAAACAAGTGGATTATCGATGGTATTTGATAAAAAATGCACCTCATTAAGACTCTTAGTTAGTTCACAACTAATATTGGTGGAGTTGATCTTCTAATTCTCCCATCACAGGTCCACAGTTCTCCATGGTTTGATCATGGCACAACCAGATCTATCTTCTTCCATGGTTGTTATGATCTATGCTTGTTATGTATCATAACCACATTGACTAATTTTAGCCTATTATTTAACTGTAAATACCTATAAAAACCTAGCCAATGTTATTGATTAAAGGAGCGTTTCCAACTAAAAGCTCTAATATTGTAATAAAGCTCTGAATTGTTCTTGGAAGTCACTGCAATTTGACCTCCCTCTTTATGATGTGATACTGAGAATTATTTTAATACAATACTATTCTAGGTTTTATTATGTGTTGTCTTTCATTTTTGTAAGTTGATGACTTAGGTTGTGTCAACACAATGAGCTGGCTAGGAGGGCCCACCAATCCAACCCGTTGTCATTTCTTTTGTCTAATAATGTTCTAATGCGTGTGTAGAGTTGAAGTGCTTGATCAGTGACTGATAGGCGTGGAATTATTTTTTATGCTATAGATACAAGTGTGTGTTGTAGAGATATATATTTTCAATCCATCTTGATATGGTTTTGATGTGTTAAGAGCATGGGTATATTTCAATTGCAATGCAACTCTACTACTATTTATTGTGCATATGATCCCAAGATTTGCATAAGGAATAGCCTAACACTCTTTTCAATCTCATATTTCATAGTGTAAATACTATTTTTTCTTTTATACACAAGCTATTTACAAATTGTATGCTTTTACAAAGTTTTTAGAACACAATCTAGACCTTATGGTTGATTTTGAGACACATAGACGGGGCTTCTCTAGATCCAAGTTTGTGCTTTCATTTGGAGACAAAAAGGATTCCATTTGTGTTAGATTTGCATCCCTAAAGACAGTATTGTGAAAGCTTGTGTAAATATTTCATCATCATACTGTCACAAGGGCTCTCTAGGGAATTGGAAACCTGATGTTTTCTTTGGAAATCATAATTTATAAATGATATTTATTGATTCATGGGTATAATGTCTCTGGGATTATTTTTATTTATCATTTGAATCAACATCATTAAGGTGTTTGTATCCTTGAATTGGCAATTTGATATCTATAACCACAAGGCTTGAATCTATAAAATGGTATACAATAGAATGAAACTATCAAATTGATAATAAAATTTTTGTTGCCAAAAGAGATTCTCTATTTGTGACAGTAAATGATTGACATGTTTATCTTGAGATCGGTCCTTTTAATACAAGGTTTGAGTTTGTAATCGTAACATACACATTTATTTTACCTCTGTCAATAATATTCTCATACTTGATCTAGAAACCTTATCTCTCCTTTGGATACTCTATTTTGTTTCAAGTATTATCACACTGATCAAAATTGGTGTTGATTCCAACATTCCATTGCATTGTGGAGAGGTTTAGGAGTATTGATGTCAAAGAAGCATTTACTTTCTCTTTATTTTCATTGATTTGTGACCTTGTATTTTTTATCATCCTAGTCATATAGAGCATAATAGCATAAAATAATTATTATGAACAAGATAATTGAGAATACATAAAAATTTAAATTTAAAAGGTATGAACATGAAAGAAACACATATAAACAAGATGTGCTAGCATATGCAAGTTGAACAACAAATGAAATGGAGTGCACAGGCTAGGTTGTGGGAGCCCTTCATGCCTTCACAAGCACACCAATAGACTACCAGTGGTTGGAAATCAAAGGATATGCATATATTATGTGAAAAAAATTGAAGCAATCAAAGCTGAAGTCTATGTTCACAAAATATTTCATCAATGTCATGGAATCACAAACTTAATTTAGCAAGCACCATTTTCTAGATTTTTTAAGCAAAAAGAAAACTAAAAACCTAAAAATCCTTCTTGTTGATTACTAAGGGCTATACTGGGACCAAATATAGATTAAATCAACCTTGCGCAAAGCTCAAATCATGGAAAGAATTAATAAAAATTAGATCCTAGCGAAAATACCAAAATTTCCTTGCATTGTTACTGCTAGACTAAGTGTATTGATTGCGCATTGGTTGGGCATCTCGAGGTCGATTTTGGTTGAGAGGATAGGTGTTTGTTCATCTAGGTTCACTAGGAAACAAAATCCATGTCTCAGATTTAACCCGGGTAGACCTTCTTATAGCAGAATGAATGATTAATTACGAGAGGTATTGTTGATGTAATTGCATTTTACAATATATTATTTCATAAATTTCTAAAAATTAAAAATTACTAACAAAATACCTTAAGGAATGTATTCATTAGGAAAAGTATGGAAAAAAGGTATCATAAGCATCTTGAAATGGATTTCGTAAGGCTAAATGGAGTAATAAACCATAAAAAGATTAAGTCATAATGAAGGATTAGTTGCCCCCATTTTTCTACAAATCCAAACATCCTTTGATGATTATTGGTGTGCTTTCCTTTTCCTTATTAGATAGGTTAAACCATTTACATGAATTTTTATCAAAGCTTAGTTTTGTGCTTTTGAGTGCTCATGTGTTTTCATGTTCATTAGTGAACTTGGATTGGGTGAGTGTTTTAGAGCACATTTGTTTAATGTACCTGGATTTTTTAAGTGACCATTTGAGAGAGTGTTAGGTTTCTTTTACTATTTTGGGAAGGGAAATATTTCTTTGCGTACTGTACATAACAGTCATTGAACCAAAAAATTTGCATCTACCATATTGCTTGCATTGTTTAGATTATGCTCGAGTCATTTGGAACACCATTGAAGATTTGCTTCATACCTTTTGAGCAATAATAGCCTAAAACTAATTGATAATAGTATCTATATAAATATATTTCATTTATATCAAATGAACATAGATTAGGTTGTAGCGCCTTAGAATAAGAATGGAGAGTCAACTCCTCAAGGACACAAAACTAGAATTACAGATCATTAGAAGTGAAAATGCCCACTTTCACATAGATTGATTGCTAAAAAACTCCTCTAACATAGGATTCAACTATGAGGTCACATTGGGAGCATGTGGAGAAATATCCCCTCTCCATTTTTTTTCTAGTGTTAAATGGATTATATGCATCGGGCAATCCATTAGGGGCACTCAGTTCACTTTGAACAATTCCTCATAGAATTTTTGGGCTTATTTTCCCTACCTAATCGTATGGTCCTAACCCACAACTATCCTGCTATTCATTTGAATGTGAAGTGGTACTTTAGTTGTCATTCCTTAGGGAACCTATCTAAGTGACTATGAGTAGGAAGTGTTTGTGGTACCTTAGACATATGATACATCACCATATCAGTGCTCGTAGGGGGTGATGCTTTGTGACACTTGAGAGAAAACCATATATTCCACTTTATGCATAATATGTTACATCAATTTCAAATAAATATGTTTCCTATATTGTTTTTATTTTGTTTAGTTCTAATTTTTTACACAAAAATTAGACACATTACCACTCTTTTACTTTATTCTATAACTTTAGATATTTATGGCATATATTATCTTGTAAAATTTACTAACTTATTAGACAAAAATGTGTAAATGTTTCAAAATCTAACTTCCTTTTCTTCCGATTACCTTATTTTTCCCAACTATGTAAAGATTTTACAAACTATATGAAGAAAATGAATTCCAAATATTTGAATTAGTAACATAATCATGTAGTTTATTGTTCCTAATTGAAAATGTTTGATGCCATCCTATGCATGTGACAAGTTCATATTAAACAATGTTATTCAAAGCCTAATGAATGATTTGAGGATTTTACTACAGTCACAACATTATATAGACATGTAGCTATAAAAAAGGATTCTCTTATAAACAAAAGGTTATTTTCGACGTGGCAGATCTTAGAATGAAATGTCACACAAATGATGTTTTACTTTCATGACTATATGTGTGGTTTTTTATGTTACTTGTCATTTTACATCATGTTCCACTTTGACTAATATTAATCTAATTTAAGAGCTCGTGTATATCCCTTATATTTCCAAAAACTTTCAATGAAGGGTAGTCATAAACATAATGAGTTGATGGAGAAAAGAATTTTCTTAAGAAGATTTTGATGTCTAAATGGGCCTCCTAAAGAAATTAATAATAATAAAATAATGGTAAAATAATAAAGTAAGACTTGAAGAAAAAGAGAGAAAGTAGTTTTTTCTCGTTGTATTTTTTACTTATCTTCCTATAGTTACTCAAATTTTAAGTGTAGGAAGTCACTATATCTTGCATCCAATGAGTAATCACACTTAAACGTGAGTAAACCTATAAGGATATAAGTTGAACAATTCCTCATAGAATTTTTGGGCTTATTTTCCCTACCGAATCATATGGTCCTAACCCACAACTATCCTGCTATTCATTTGAACGTGAAGTGGTACTTTAGTTGTCATTCTTTAGGAAACCTATCTAAGTGACTATGGGTAGGAAGTGTTTGTGGTACCTTAGACATATGATACATCACCATATATGTCCTCCTAGGGTGTGATGCTTTGTGACACTTGAGAGAAAACCATATATTTCACTTTATGCATAATATGTTACATCAATTTCAAATAAATATGTTTCCTATATTGTTTTTATTTTGTTTAGTTCTAATTTTTTACACAAAAATTAGACACATTACCACTCTTTTACTTTATTCTATAACTTTAGATATTTATGGCATATATTATCTTGTAAAATTTACTAATTTATCAGACAAAAATGTGTGACTGTTTCAAAATCTAACTTCCTTTTCTTTTGATTACCTTATTTTTCCAAAATATGTAAAGATTTTACAAACTATGTGAAGAAAATGAATTCCAAATATTTGAATTAGTAACATAATCATGTAATTTATTGTTCCCAATTGAAAATGTTTGATGCCATCCTATGCATGTGACAAGTTCATATTAAACAATGTTATTCAAAGCCTGGTGAATGATTTGAGGATTTTACTACAGTCACAACATTATATAGAAATGTATCTATAAAAAAGGATTCTCTTTTAAACAAAAGGTTATTTTCGACGTGGCAGATCTTAGAATGAAATGTCACACAAATGATGTTTTACATTCATGACTATATGTGTGGTTTTTTATGTTACTTGTCATTTTACATCATGTTCCACTTTGACTAATATTAATCTCATTTAAGGGCTCGTGTATATCCCTTAGATTTTCAAAAGGTTTCAATGGAGAGTAGTCATAAACATAATGAGTTGATGGAGAAAAAAATGTTCTTAACAAGATTTTGATGTCTAAATGGGCCTCCTAAAGAAATTAATAATTAATAAAATAATGGTAAAATAATAAAGTAAGACTTCAAGAAAAAGAGAGAAAGTAGTTTTTTCTAGTTGTATTTTTTACTTATCTTCCTATAGTTACTCAAATTTTAAGTGTAGGAAGGCACTATATCTTGCATCCAATGAGTAATTACACTTAAACATGAGTAAACCTATGAGGATATAAGTTGAAAAAATGATTAAGAAAATACTTTTCTTCTTCTCTTTAAAAATATTTACTCTTTCTTTCATTTTTTTTCTTTTTTATTCCTAATGACTATTTTCACTAACCTTTGACATAATTTCTAAACTTTTAAGAATTCTCTCTCTTTTTTATTCTCTCTATTAAATGAAATTCTCTTCATCTAAATGTCCCGAGGATGAACCACATTAACTTGTTCTAAACATGTTGATTTATTTGATGCATTCGAAAAACAAACTTCTAAATAACTCAACTTACCGGCTCCACTTAAATAACTTAAATCCTTTTAATTATTTTAAAGTTGATTTTATCATTATATTTTCAACTTTAATTATTATTTTTTTTCAAATTTCCTTATATACCAGAAATAAAGAGTATTTGTCTATTTCTCTAAAGAGTTTTGTTTATTTCTGGTAGTAATTTATAAACAAATAATAAACAACATGCTCCAAACTTAGCCCAGATTGAAATTCAAATCATTATAAATTATTCATAAGATGATTATGCCTCTAAGTTGATTGCACTATGTTATTTCCGGATCTGGCCAGGTTGATCTCAGATTTTGGTTTCACGGTTACAATTACAAGCAACATGTCACGTTAACAGCCACGAGCATGATCTTGCTGGATCCCCTCGAACTGTTGCACCATGATGTAACTCTGGTCAAACTGAAATGATAAGCCCAACTATGTATCTTATTTTGCCAATACATCCAGATACTGATTCACCGAATATATTGGAGACATTGACAATGTCTGCAGATCACTGATTTGCCAAATATTTGGCAATGAAGGAGACGAGCAGGTTATTTGACCGCCCATGTCCATTTCATTGCCAAATATTCGGCGAATCATAAGCTGAGGATGCAATCGAGCCACTTTCTTGGAATTCCAGGTTTACCCAGAATCTCGACTCTAAAGAACTTAGAATGAGTAAAAAGATTTGTATGCCTCAAACTTAGTCCAATTGCTCCGATGATATTTCTGGATGTGAACAAGTTGACATGAAATTCGATGTCATGTTTATGGTGGGAACGCGAGTATTATCGGTATGCAATGTGCATGTGTGGCTTTAGAAATCTTGGCCAAGTTGTTTTGGTTATTTAGTTATGGACAGTGCCGTGTAGTGTCATACTGGCTGCCTAGCTTGACTCCAAATTGGACCATTTAATTATATTGTTAAAGACGCAAACATGCCAATGGGACAATTCCATCAAATACCCTACAAAAACGGGGGATATTTTGTTATAAAACAACCCATGGATACAAATTGTTTGGTACATGTAGAGAAAGAAAGATAAAACATTGAAAGAAACAAGAACCCAGAACCCTAGCCAAGATATAAAACTGAATTTTAACTGAATGGATGATTCAATTTTGATTCTCCACTCTATTTTATTTCATGTGTAGTACATTAGTTTTATATCATGCCTATCTATCGTTACATAACCGACTATTCGGTATGCAACCGCCTAATTACAATTTACATAAAAAACATAACTAATTTGTTGTCAATACTAACAAACTCCACCTTGACAACAATTTCCTAATCTCTTGCCCATGCCCATTCATCATCTTTTCTGCAAGCCAAGAGAAGCTAAACACCAGCAGCTTCTCTACTGTTACTGGCTTTGTGAATATGTCTGCACAATTCTCTCGTGTATGGACCTTTTTAAGAGCTACTTTTCCGCCATCGATCACATGTCTCAGAAAATGATAGCTTACATCAATGTGCTTGGTTCTGCTGTGATAGGCAGGATTTGTAGCCAAGTGAATAGCACTTTGACTGTCACAAAGTACATCCACTTTCTCCTGCTTTCTTCCAAATTCATCTAGCAGACCCTTTAACGAGATTGCTTCTTTACTGGCATCTGAGGCAGCTATATATTTGGCTTCAATAGTGGACAATGCAACTTTTTCTTGAAGCTTTGACATCCAACTAATCGCTCCACCTGCAAGAGTAAAGACATAACATGTAGTAGATCTTCTTTTGTCCAAATCACCTGCATAGTCAGCATCTACATATCCGCAGACTGATCCTTCACTACCATTAAAAACGATGCAATGGTCACTTGTGCCTCTTAGATATCGAAGCACCCATTTCACTGCTTGCCAATGTTCTTTACCTGGATTTGCCATGAACCTGATGACAACTCCAACTGCATGTGAAATGTCAGGTCTTGTAGATACCATCGCATACATTAAGTTTCCTATCGCATTTGCATATGGTACATGAGACATATACTTCTTTTCTTCATCATCTCTAGGACTTAAAACCGGAGAAAGCTTAAAATGGGAAGCTAGTGGAATATTAACATGTTTCACATTGTTCATAGAGAACTTTTCAAGTATCTTCTCCACATACTTCTGCTGTGATAACCAAAGCTTACCATTTTTTCTGTCTCTGTGTATCTCCATGCCCAAGATATGTTTTGCTGCTCCAAGATCCTTCATATCAAACGTCCTAGAGAGTTGAGCCTTTAATCTGTTGATCTCTTCCATGCTTTTGCTTGCAATAAGCATATCGTCAACATACAAAGCTAAGATAATGAATGTGCCATTGAAACTTTTGAAGTATACACAATGATCATACTCACTTCTTACAAAGTTCTGGCTCACCATGAAGGAATCAAACTTCTTGTACCATTGTCTGGGAGATTGCCTCAGACCATACAATGATTTCCTGAGCTTGCAAACTAATCTTCTGCTGCGACCTCGTACAAAACCTTCCGGTTGTTCCATATATATCTCTTCGTTCAAATCACCATGTAGAAACGCTGTTTTAACATCTAACTGTTCTAACTCAAGATTAAGCAACGCAGTTAGTGCCAACACAGTACGAATAGAAACAAGTTTTACAACTGGAGAAAAATCTCATGAAATTCTATACCTTCAACCTGAGAATACCCTTTTGCTACCAGTCTTGCCTTATACCTTTCGATACTTCCATCAACTTTCCGTTTCAGCTTGAAGACCCATTTGCATCCAACAACACTTCTCCCTTCAGGAAGCTTTACAAGATCCCAGGTATTGTTTTTGGCTAAGGAGTCCATTTCTTCTTCCATAGCCACTTTCCATTTTTCACTATCTGTATCATCTACTGCTTCCTGATAACAAGAAGGTTCCCCATCTTCAGTAATCAAAGCAAAAGACGAAGCAGAATCTTCATACCTTTTTGGAATTTTCCTTTCCCTTGTAGACCTTCTTAGAGAAACTGGTTGCTGAACTGGTTCAGAAACTTGCACTGGTTCAGAAGCTTCAACGGCTTCCTTTGTGTCTTCAGCACCTTTTTCTCCAGAGGTTTCTCCTTCCTTCCGGCTGTCACCAAAAGGTCTAGCCTCCAACTGAACTCGTTGATTTTGCGACACCTGTTCCTGTTCAATTCTTTCAACAGTTGATTTTAAAAGAGAGGATTCATCAAATGTTACATCTCTACTAACGACTATTTTCCGCAATGTAGGATCCCACAACCTATATCCTTTCACTGCATAGTCATACCTAACAAAGACATAACATTTTGACTTTGGATCTAATTTTGAACGCTGATTTTTCGGAATGAGAGAATAAGCACCACAGCCAAATATTCTCAAATGTGAATAGTCACAAGACTGACCCGTCCAAACTTCTTCAGGAATTTTACAATCAATTGCTACTGAAGGTGATCCGTTAAATAAATAACAAGCAGTAGATACTGCCTCTACCCACAACTCCTTTTGCAAGTTAGCATTGCTAATCATGCTTCTGGCTCTTTCCATAAGAGTCTAATTCATACGCTCAGCAACACCATTTTGCTGAGGAGTATAAACAGCAGTTTTATGTCTAACAATTCCCTCATCCTTACAGTATTGTTCAAATTCACCTGAAGTGAACTCACCACCATTGTCAGTTCTTAAGCATTTAATAGATTTGTCTGTTCTTTTCTCTACCATTACTTTAAATTATTTAAAGACATTTAATACATCAGCTTTCCTTTTTAGCATATCGATCCAAACTTTCCGGGAGTAATCATCAATGAATGTTAAAAAATACAGTGCACCTCCATATGACATAACAGGGGAAGGCCCCCACAGATCATAATGAATATAGTCTAAAACATCTTTACTATTATGATTTCCAACTTTAAACCTCTGTTTACACTGTTTGCCATACACACAATGTTTACAGAAATCTAAATTCAAGGATTTCAGACCTGGAAGAGATTTACGTTTCACCAATATCTGAAGACCTTTCTCGCTCATATGACCCAATCGTTGATGCCATAGACGAGTGCCTGCTTCTTCCTTTTATGACGCAACCGCTGCTTCACCGATCTGAGTACTTCCTTTCAACCTGTAAAGATTTCCGACCTTTTCTGCCTTCATAACCACAAGTGCTCCTTTGAAGACTTTCAAGACGCCATCCTGACCTGTAAACTTATATCCATCTGAATCCGAAACTCCCAAAGAAATCAAATTTTTCTTTAAATCAGGTACATGTCTAACACTAGTTAATGTTCTAACTGTGTTATCATACATCTTAATCCTGATATCTCCCATCCCAACTGTCTGACATGACATATTGTTACCCATAAACACAGAACTACTGTTTACATTTCCATACGAGGTAAACCAATTTCTATGTGGGCACATGTGATGCGAAGCACCAGAGTCTAACAGCCAGCTATCTACACCCTGAGAGATATTACATTCAGGTGAAGTTTCATCTATCATACACAATTCTTCAGCAGATAAAACAATGAAAGAATCAAGAACCCAAAACCCTAGCCAAGATATAAAACTGAATTTTCACTGAATAGATGATTCAATTATGATTCTTCGCTCTATTTTATTTCATGTGTAGTATATTAGTTTTATATCATGCCTATCTATCGTTACATAACCGACTATTCGGTATGCAACCGCCTAATTACAATTTACATAAAAAAACATAACTAATTTGTTGTCAATACTAACCGTACAAAAATGTCTAAAGCTGTTGTCTGAATTGAATTTGAAAGAAAGAATCTAAAGGCCTCATCCTTATTCTTATCTATTCTGTGTGTTTAGGGAGAAGTAAATAGCTCACCATGTATGCTACGGTATCACTAGACGACTCAAAATACCCATCCAGGAGGGGTTCTATTCCCCTCACCCGAAGGCCCTTACTCTGCATATTTGGTTTTTCAACAAAACGAAGATGAAGGCGACGACGAGCAGGGTGCGTGCTGTTGGGGCTGCTGTAACGTTAACGAGTTGCGAGAATTACCTTTCCCTCAAAATAAATGCTTGACAACCATCTACACGACGGGCATGGGAAAAGATTCCGATACGGACTGGGATAGAGTGTATTTTATTCCGGTTCTAGGCCAACCCATCTCCTCCAATCGGTACTATGTTGTTCGAGCTGAAAGCAAGTACAAAGGGTGAGCATTTCTGCTATTTATCAGAATCTCTTTTCTGCCATAAAAAACTGCATCGTTTTTACAGTTATATTAAAACAAAATCATTACTGACTGCATCGTTTTTCCAGTTATATTAAAACAAAATCATTACTGTCGATGTTGATAAGGAAGCATCAAAATAAAGATGACCGTCATAAGCATTTGTCAATTTTTTTAATAATTTTGTTTTATATCATTCGATAACTGAAAAAGAATGAGAAGGTTGGCTGATAAGGATTTTGACCTGTGTACATATTGGTGGAAACCTCCTCCACAGAAGAAAGACATGACTAAGTGCTGTATCTGTAGATGTATCAAAGACTTGCGTCCTAGATCTCTGGAACCCAACCATCCATACCAACAGATCCAAGTAATTCGAAAGAAGCATGGGTTTACTTCAGAGTGCATCGTTTCTGATGGTTTTCCTCCGCTATTTCTACGTAAGGATAGTTGGGATGTTAGAACCGAAGATTTGCGTGGTAAACATGACAGACTTGCATTTGTTCAAGGAGAGAATGCTTACTTGAGGGCACAATTACCCCCTTCCAATTTTTCATTTTCGAAAAAAAGATCACCTATTGTTATAGTTGGTGAATGGTACTGCCCCTTTATCTTCATCAAGGAGGTGGGCAGCAGCTATGAGGATCCCAAAATTCAGCTGATGGAAACACCCTTCTACAAGATGGAGCTAGAGAAATTTTGGGGGGAGATTTACAGAACAGAAGCCAGTGCTCCCGGCGAAGATATAGTTGTACAAAGAACAACCAGGGTGGAAGAACCATTACTATTCGGAACTGAGGCAGTTGAAGAGATTAGAGATGGACGATGGGAGTGTTTGGATGAGAGGAATAATTCCGGAAAAGGGAAAATTGATGGGGGTGAGACTAAGCTGGCCCATTATGGCAAAAATCAGGACAGATCAAGGTAGGCAAGGATTAGAAGCAACCGGCAGAGATGTGAGAGTGGAGAAATTATTCGGTAACAGTGGCACTGGAAGAAAGTTTGTGTGTTTTGTTGCAGTGGAAAAATATGTATTGAAAAGAATGGATGGAAGTGTTGCTCTAACATATTCATTTAGAAATTGCAACCAGATAGAAGGGAAATGGGAATAAAAATGCATCCAATCTGATAAGGAAATAATATGGTGGCTCAAAAGTACAATCTGCAGTGTTTTGACTGTTATATCTATATCTCTAAGATAACCTATGATTTCATAATTCTTTTCCTAGAATGCACAGTAGTTGTATTATAATACCAAGTATTATTTAGATCATGTGAATTATATTAGGATTCTGAGTACACTTGAAAGATTCCTAAGTCAATGTATTTCCTATTTCTGGACATTATTCAATGGGTTGCATTTATTTGCCTTTACATGTAAACAGGGGATTATGTTATTTATTTTCCTTAACATGTAAACAGGGGACTATGTTATTATATATTTAGTCCTGGAAACCTTATCTCTCCTTTGGATACTCTCTTTTGTTTAATACTCTATTCTGTTTATCACACTGATAAAAATTGGGGCTGACTCCAACATTCCATTTCACTGTGGAGAGGTTTAGGAGTATTGATGTCAAAGAAGAATTTACTTTCACTTGATTGATTTGTGACCTTGTGTTTTTTATCATACTAGTCATACAGAGCAAGGTTCTTATGTTATAAGACTAGCATATTTACAACATTGTTAAATGATTAAGATTCTTGCGAACTAAACGAGTTGTATTTATATTTTCATACATGTCATGTGTCTTCTTTTGGTCCTGCATCTGATTGATGGTAATAATGGATTGGAAGGTATTCACTTTACACTGTACTAGACTTTAAACAAGCTATCTCTTCTCTCAGAGTATTTAGAAAGTATAGGGTTAAGAAGAGTATTTAGAAAGTAAGTATAGGGTTAAGAATAGGTTTATCCTAGTTTTCATTTTTAAATTTCTGAGTCAGTTTGTTTTTGAGTAATTTATCATCTGAGCTCTTTTATACCAGGAGTTAGAGTTCAGATTCCCAGGTTTTGCATTTTTCAAAAGTTTTCTTCGCGAATATAAAATGTTATGTCTTGAAGTGTATGAACCAAGTTATGTCTCGAAGCGAATGTTGCAAAATCTAACTTCCTTTTTTTCACATTCCCTTATTTTTCCCAACCATGTGGGATTTTACAAACTATGAGAAGACAATGAATTCCAAATATTTGAATTAGTGACATAATCATGTAATTTATTGTTCCTAATTGAAAATGTTCGATGTCATCATGCAGTTCATATTAAACAATGCTATTCAAAGCCTAATGAATTATTTGAGGACTTCACTAAAGTCACAACACATTATATAGACATTAACTATAAAAAAAAAAATCTCTTTTAAATAAAAGGCTATTTGTTGTTTTGCATCAGGTTCCAATTTGATTAATATTAATCTCATTTAAGGGTTGTGTATATCCCCTAGAATTTCAGAAGGTTTTAATGGAGAGTAGTCATAATCATAATGAGTTGATAGAGAAAAAAATGTTCATTAAGAAAATTTTGATGTTTAAATAGATTTTAAAGAAAATAATAAAATAATCCTAAAATAATAAAGTAAGATTGGAAGAAAAAGAAAGAAAGTTGTTTTTTCTTGTCGTAATATTCACTTATTTTCTTATAGTTACTCAAATTTTAACTGAAAGAAGGCACTATACCCTGCATCCAGTGAGTAATCACACTCAAACTTGAGTAAACCCATAAGAATATAAATTGAAAATATGATTTAAAAAAATAGTTTTCTTCTTCTCTTTAAAAATATTATTTCTTTCTTTATTTTTTATTTTTTATTCGTAATGACTCTTTTCTCTAACTTTTGATCTAATCTCTGAATGGGTAAGATTTTTCTCTCCATTTTATTTATTTTTTATTTTTTATTCGTAATGACTCTTTTCTCTAACTTTTGATCTAATCTCTGAATGGGTAAGATTTTTCTCTCCATTTTATTCTCTCTATTGGATGAAATTCTCTTCATCTAAACCTTAGAAGATGAACCACATTAACTTGTTCGAAAACATATTGATCAATAAATGATTTATTTGATGAATCCACAAGATAAATCTCTAAATAACTCTACTTACAACAACCTCCATTTAAATATCTTAAATCCTTTTAATCATTTTAAAATTGATTTTATCATTATATTTTAAATTATTATTATTTATATTTCAAAGTTCCGAATAAAAAGTTTTATCTATATCTCACCCAGGAAGTAGCAATTTATAAACAAATAAGAAACAACAACATGCTCCAAACTGAGTCTAGATTGAAATTGAAATCATTATAAATGATTCATAAGATGATTATGCCTCAGAGTTAGAATACTATCATGTGATGAATCTCTACTGATTTGACTGCTCTATGTTATTTCCGGATCTGGTCAGGTTGATCTCAGATTTTAGTTTCACGTTTACAATTACAAGCAACATGTCACTTGATGTAGAGTTCATTTTAACAGCCACGAGCATGATCTTGCTCGATCCCCGCAAACTGTTGGACCACTTTGATGTAGTCAACCAGAAAACTCTGGTCAAGCTGAAATGATAAGCCCAACTATGAATTTTACTTTGTCAATGGAATCGAGGCATCCTTATCTGGATTGCTGATTCGCCGAATAATGAGACGGACATGGTCACGGTCTTGGTCAACCGTTGCAGTTAAGGCACGGTCTTGGTCAACTGTGACAGTTCAATAGTGGGTCACAACCATTTAGATATTTAGTTATGGAAGTGTCGTGGAATGTCATACTGGCCGCCTAGTTTGACTCCAAATTGAACCATTTAAATATATTGTTAAAGACAGTGACGGGTCAAGGATGCCAATGGGACATCAAATACCTTACAAAAATGGGGGATATTTTGTTATAAAACAGCCCATGGATACAGATTGTGTGGTACAAAATTTTCTAAAGCTGTTGTCTGAATTTGAAAGAAAGAATATAACGGCCTCATCCCGATTCTTCTTTTTTCTGTGTGTTTAGGGATAAGTAAATCGATCCCATGTATGCTACGGTATCACTAAAGGAATACAAGGAGGCTGCTGCAACGAATCGAAATACCCATCAGGGAGGGGTTCTATTTCCCCCACCCGAAGGCCCTTACTCTGCATATTTAGTTTTTCAACAAAACGAAGATGTAGGCGACTACGAGCAGGGTGCGTGCTGTTGGGGTTGCTGTTACGGTATCGAGTTGCGAGAATTGCCTTTCCCTCAAGATAAATGCTTGACAACCCTCTACAGGACGGGCATTGGACGTGATTCCCATACGCACACGAATAGAGTGTATTTTATTCCGGTTCTAGGCCAACCCATCTCCTCCAATCGGTACTATGTTGTTCAAGCTGAAAGCAAGTACAAAGGGTGAGCATTTCTGCTATTTATCGCAATCTGTTTTCCGCCTTAAAAAACTGCATCGTTTTTCCAGTTATAGCTAACTGCGATTAAAACAAAATCTTTTAGTGTCGATGTTGATAAAGAAGCATCAAAATAAAGATGACCGTCATAAGCATTTGTCAAATTTTTAAATAATTTTGGAAAAATAATGAGAAGGTTGGCTGCTAAGCATTTTGACCTGTGTACAGATTGGTGGAAACCTGCTCCACAGAAGAAGACATGACTAAGTTCTGTATTTGTAGACGTATCAAAGACTTGCGTCCTAGATCTCTGGAACCCAACAATCCATACCAACAGATCCAAGTAATTCAAAAGACACGTGGGTTCACTTCAAAGTGCATGGCTTCTGATGGGTTTCCTTCACAGTTTCTACGTAAGGATGGTAGGGATGGTTGGTCACTTAGCACCGAAGATTTGCGTGGTAAACATGACAGACTTCCATTTGTTCAAGGAGAGAATGCTTACTTGAGGGCACAATTACCCCCTTCCAATTTTTCATTTTCGGAAAAGAGATCACCTATTGTTATAGTTGGTGAATGGTACTGCCCCTTTATCTTCATCAAGGAGCTGGGCGGCAGCTATAAGGATCCCAAAATTCAGCTGATGGAAACACCTTTCTACAAGATGGAGCTAGAGAAATTTTGGGAGGAGATTTACAGAACAGAAGTCAGTGCTCCCGGTGAAGATATAGTTGTACAAAGAACAACAAGGGTGGAAGAACCATTACTATTCGGAACTCAGGCAGTTGAAGAGATTAGAGATGATGATGGGAGTGTTTGGATGAAAGGAATAATGCAGGAAAAGGGAAAATTGATGGGGGTGAGACTAAGCTGCCCTATTATTGCAAAAATCAGGACAGATCAAGGTAGACAAGGATTAGAAGCAACAAGCAGAGATGTGAGAGTGGAGAAGTTATTCAGTAACAGTGGCACTGGAAGAAAGTTTGTGTGTTATGTTGTAGTGGAGAGATATGTATTGAAAAGAATGGATGGAAGTGTTGCTCTAACATATTCATTTAGAAATTGCAACCAGATAGAAGGGAAATGGGAATAAAAATGCATCCAATCTGATAAGGAAATAATATGGTGGCTCAAAAGTACAATCTACAGTGTTTTGCCTGTGATATCTATATCTATCTATAGATATATGTACTTACTAAGATAACCTATGATTTCATATTTCTTTTCATAGAGTACAGGATTCTGAGTACAGTTGAAAGATTCCTAAGTCAATGTATTTCCTATTTCTGGCCAATATTCAATGGGCTGCATTCTTTTTCCTTTACATGTCAACAGGGGACTATGTTATTAATTTTCCTTTACATGTAAACAGAGGACTATGTTATTATTTATTTAATATAGTTGAGCATTCTTGATTTGCTAATTGTTTGGTCGTCTATCTTGTTTTTTCTTCAACTTCGTAGACCCAGTCGTTGTTTCAATGACTGTTTTGTTTTACAATTTGTCTCCGACCAAAGTTTGGTATTTCGTTGCTTAGTCGGTTCATAGAAAATTAACATCCAAAAATCGAAGTTCAGAAAGATACAGGTGATAGTTAATATTTTTTCTAGGCTACAAGAATAATCACTGAAAGAAAAATGGTCGCGAAGTTTTATGGAGTTGGATAATGAGCTTTCATATGTCATCAACTCCACAGGCACATGTTCACATCTGCATCTGAAGCCTTTTCTTAAGGCCAGAACGGAAAATACATCAGTGCTTTGGAATTTACAACTTGGTTGTTTTCATACTGTGTTGTTTCTTCGCTAAGTCTCATGCATTTCATGTTCTGATTCTAACAAGTGCAAACGTTATGTTGCACAGTTATATCGTTGAGCATGCTCTTTATATGATACAGTTCAAAGGCCATCATCACAGATGACATTGAGTCAAAAGTCATAAAATACAGAACAGAGATGTAGACAATTTGAAGTCAAAGACATAATTCCTTTTTTACAATGTGGGGTTTTTGGTTAGATTTCGGTGGGAAATTGTAATATTTTATCGATGTTTTTTTAATACATAAATAAATTCTAAAATTTTTCAAAAAGCAAAGAACCAAAAACTATAAGGCAAGATTTTTCAAAAGGCAAAAAAACACACTATTTTTCAAAAAAGCACATGATATATATATGAGTGTTTCGGTTTATTCCATTCCAAGTCTATCTCAAGTCTATCTCACTTGATTGCCATATATTATTGTGTTTTTATAAAAAACAAGGAGAGGTGTGAAGCAACTAGCCCCTGCCCAAGAGCAGCAGCAGCATGATGGCAGGAGTTTTTGTAGGTCAGGAGCAAAGCATGATGTCCGGAGCAAAGTCTATTGCAGGCCAGGAGCAAAGTTTCTTACAAAAACAAAAGTCTGTTGCATACCCATGGTGAAATCTACAATGCAATTCTCATGTAGACTTACCTTAGTACAGGCACAGAAATGGCCAGGGCAGGTGCAAACTCTGTTGCAGGGCAGGAGCAAAGCATGATGGCCGGAGCAAAGTCTATTGCAGGGCAAAAGCAAAGTTTCTTAAAAAACGAAAGTATGTTGCATACCCATGTTGAAATCTACAATGCAATTCTCATTTAGATTTACCTTAGTACAGGCACAGAAATGGCCAGCTCAACGAATAACAAATAATTCATAGTGCGGACCCTTGATCCTTATTTACAAGACTACATGCAAATCACATACATACTAACTGCAAGTTAAAGACGAAACCGCTGGGCAGATTCTCACTGTAAGCCCCAGCGATCGCATTGATGACGCTGAGGCCCCTAACTGTGAACGTAACGACGCAGGCCCCCACGCCTCTGGATCGCGCATACCCATCAGCACCGTAGCCGGGTTGGGTATTAATGGTTGAATTCAAACAAGATATAAAGCACAAAGTGCGTGTACAGGAAAACCATAAGAGTTTAGCAATTTGGGTAATAGTTGAATTCCAACAAGATATATAACTAAAAAACTGGTTGCCCGAATTCGTCGATCCAAACAACGTGTATCTGAACTGAAGGTGCTAGTGCCAGTGGGCAAAATGCTACAAAACAGTGGTGTGACAGTCTTATGATAGACTGGACGACACCCTCTTTTGTGGAAAAGTCACATGTTCTAAGCCTAAAATATCTCAGCACAATTTCGGACCCAAATACAATTGCCCAACACTGATGCAATACCCAATAATTTTGAGAAAACCTGCCATTACAGAGCAAAATTGTACATCAAGATTAGCTGGATTTCACTTAATCTCAACTTTTGTGTTGTAGTCAAATGTGTGTACTCTAGCGGCGTTGTTAATATCAACTTCTGTGTTGGGAGTCAATTGGGTGATCTTCAGAGGTGTTGTTAATCTCAGACCTTTGTGTTGGAGTCAAATGGGTGATCTCCATAGGTGTGGCGTGGCCTTATTAGTTTGTGATGTAGTCAAATGTGTGTACTCTAGCGGCGTTCTTAATATCAACTTCTGTGTTGGAGTCAAATGGGTGATCTCCAGGGGTGTTGTTAATCTCAGACCTTTGTGTTGGAGTCAAATGGGTGATCTCCAGAGGTGTGGCGTGGTCTTCTAATAAGGGTTGCGTTATGTGAATGTGGCTTTCTAATAAGGGTTGCCTTACGTGAATGTTGCAGTGTGAGTTGTCAGATCCATCATTTTCCAAGGTATCATCTTTTGCTTTGCCCCACAGCAGTGTGTAAAGTCCTGCAATTATCAAAATTGTTCTCAACAGACTGCACAAGAACAAGGTTGTGAACAAAGAGCCAGATAAACCATATAAACTTCAAAAATTGATAAAGATGTGCTATATTGACCTTGAAACTTCACGGGAAGGATGAAATGTTCCAAGATTGCAACCAATATTGTTGATGTTGGGCCAAACATTGCAACAAACACTGGTTCCCTTACACTGATACAATACATTTGTAAAAACAGGGCAAAGCTGGAGCATAATATTCCCTGCAACAATGCCAAACACATCACTTTACAACCTTGAGTATCAACTAGGTTCTAGAAGATGGAAATTTTGTTTAAAGCAAGACAATGGTTACACTCTCACAGAGTAGATAATGCTCAGAAGATCAATGTCCCATTTTATCCTCCAAGCAGAGGCCTTTCTCTCAACGGCTAAAGCCACAAAAATGGACAGAACTCTTCCTTGGAATAACATGATTGCTGTTAATGACACTTGAGCTCGATATTTCCTCACCAGTGGAGCCTGTAATCAAAACAATATCCAATCTGCACATGATTTGTCATACTTTCACTCTACCCTGTTTTTTCAAAAAAATGTTTTAAAAAATTCGCAAATGAATAATTTTGCCCTAAAAGATTTCCTGGTGAATACCTGAAATGTAACCCATTAGACATAGCGGTAGTGACACCAGTAGCAGAAGCGTTGCAATGATGCCACCATGATATGACGAGATAGGGTTTTCCATCCCCTGAGTTGGATAGGGAGTAGAGTTGTTACAGTGTCTAAAGTGATAGTTGGATGTTGGACCACTAACACACACAATGGTACCCACAATTTTCGCCAGGCCGTACTTGCTACTCATATCAAGTATCTCTATTCTGAACAAATTACCATATGCATAAAACAGTTAAAAAGAGATTGCAGTTAAAGCGTTATGAATCTCTATTATTATTCTCTACTATTGTGGGAGGCAGGGATCAAAATTGAACACGTCAGAGCCCTTCAAAGGATCTCTGGAACGTCAGAAAAGTAGTGAGAAAATTTTACCAGTCAAAAAAAAATTTAAAATTGATTTTTGTCATTTAAAAAAAATTAGAATAATATCTTAAATTTTTTTAAGAAGGGCTGTCAAATTGTCAACTTTTTTTAAAATTTCATTTTTTCTCAAATTAGAATTTTAAGAATGTTGAATTTGTAAATTTCTTTTCATTAAAAAACACCAGTTTCCTTTTGACTTGTTTTTTCTAATTGTGCATATGGTGCAAGTTCTTATTAATTATTATGTCACAATTACCTTTTTATACCACTACATTTGGCAGTTTCTGAATTGCTCCCATTTCAAAAACAATAGTTTCTTTTTGAGTTGTTTTTTCTAATTGTGCATATGATGGAAGTTCTTGTTAATTGTTATGTCACAATTACCCTTTGATACCATTACATTTGGTAGTTTCAATTCAGAGCGACTAGATGTCAATATGGCCTATGTATTAGGTAGGTAATTTCATCAATATGGCCTATGTATTAGGTAGGTAATTTCATTGGGTTGTCTCTGAAGGCTGCCCAAATCAAGGTTTGATGACGATTTAAGATGGAGATGAACATAGATTCATCATTCAGCGAACGCCTGTCAAGCAAAGTTTAAGCAAGATTTATGCTTGGAGACGAGGGCATTCAATAGGCTTCCTAATATACTGGACTTGATTTGTTTGAGGATTCCCAATTCCTGGTATGTTTTCATATTAAAAAAGGAGATACCAAAAACATATACACCTTTGTACACACTTTCGTTGAATCCTAAACCTATTTAGTATTTTATTGAATTTTTTCATTCATGCAATAAACTTAAATTTGATTGAGCTACTTGTATATTGGCTTGAACATTCTGGTCACAAAAATTTCCTACAAAATTAATCCTTATCTGAACTGAAGGAGGGATATAGGTCTCCTGGCTATCCATTAATCTTATGTGGTTAGATTTCTCAATCACACGTGTAAGAGTAATGCATTTATTAATGCAGCCTTTGACATAGAAGTATATTTTTGTTTCAGAAAAAATAAAATAAAAAATTGAAAATTATTTACTATTGTCAATTGAATTGCTCCCTTTTTTTATGCTTTTCATAATGAAAGTGCTACATGAATGTGTGTCCTTCTAAATTAAATTAAGATTTGCACTTCAAATTTGATTCCTGGTGGGATGTATGAATCTCTATTATCATTCTCTGCTATTGTGGAATGTAATGTAATATTTAAAGTCTGCAAAAAGCTAATTTTGGACCAGCCATAACTCCATTTTTTTTTTGGGAGAAACAATCCATCCAAAACAGGGTGATATTAGTTATATATTCTAAGTAATGGAAGAGTATTCATAGTCCAGATGGCCATCCTGAACAAACTTTGATTTTACAGTTATTTTGCTATGACTTTTATTTTAATCTTTCCTCACTTCTCTCGAATAGATTAGCAGGTTCAGGGTATCCTTCTACATTATTTATATACCTCACGAGCCATAGCTCATCCCAAATGCACAATATCAATGTAATGTGTATTTCTCTTACATTGAGAAGTGTTAAAAATTAGATATTGTCATCTTTGAAAGTTTAAAAATTCAGTGTGAAAATAGATTGATATCATCTAGTCATTTGGGTTTGTCTTAAAGCTAGAATACTACAGTTGACAGCATGGTATCTTTGGTTTAATGAAAACAGTAAAGATGGAGCCCATAAATCTCAAGTGAAAAATCAGTCGGTCAGTCTAAATACGGTTTGGCAAAGGGGACAGAAAGAGATCTCAGCTACGGAACTAGAAAAGAGAAAGCTCACGGGCTTGTCTGCAAAAGGATACTCAACAAAGGCAACAGATCCTAGAGCCAGTATTTCTAAGTATCAACATTATGGTAGCTAGACTGCCTCTTCAATCACAAAGCCTATGCAATACGGAGATGAGAACGACCCGCTTTTGGATAAGCACTGGCGACAAGCACGATAGAGGTGAAAGGAAGAGGACCTATAAGTACTCGCCTACCTGGAGGTCGAAGGCAGTTCTAAAGTGGTCTTGGGCGGTACTTCTTCTCCTTGAAAGCCCTGTCCTCTTTCAAAATATAGGAAATGGAAGCTGTGGCTAGAATCTCTCAACTTCTTGACTAGAATCAGTGTGCTTTCGCTGACTTTGATGCCTACTCTACTTCATCAATGTATGAGTGACGCTATGCCAAAAAGGCCTCTTGGTCCCCCCGTTATAGCATGTGTTTTAGGTTTCCAGGAAAAAAAAGCAAGATTGATAGAAAAGAAAGCAAGATTGATTGCGGGATACCCTGTTGGATAACAAGGAAAAATCTTGATATATCTTATCCACTGTTTTAGGCTTCCGCTCCGAAATAGCTCCGAAGATTCTCTTGCATCGGGGAATGGATTTTACCTTCCATTTTGGGGCCCCGTAACCCATAAAATAGAGGACGGATTATCTATTCTTGGGCTCGATAGGCGGCTGCTCGTTCCATCACAGATACTCCCAACAATTTGTTCTAAAAGTGTAGAATGCTACATCGAACATGTATTATATTTTAGACTAACTTATCAGAATCGATTTGGGTAATAGCACAACTAAAAACCAAAAGACTAAGGCATGACTTGGTCTGAGGCGTTTCAGTAGAGGAGAGTATTTCTCCCATGAATTCGCTGGTAAACCCAGTCTTTTTCACTCTTCCAGCATTACGGAAAGTCTAGCAATTTTTCAGAAGGGCTAGCGAGAACAGATCGCATAGAAATAGAAGAACAGAGTAAATGCGTTTTGTAAAATTTCTATGGCAGTTGATCAGAACATATATTAATAACCTTGAATCAGTTCAGATCAAGAAGGTAGATACTGGAGCACCCAGGTTCAATGTAAAAAGAAAAAAATTAAAAAATTAAATTCTTTGAAGATGTCGTTTAAATGTTCAGAAGTATGGTTGCGCCAGAGGCATCAGGAGTTGTGCAAAGGTCTATAGTTAAGGCGATACAAGTTAGTCAACCAAAAGACAGCCTTGAAAGAATTCCAGCATCCAGCATCCAGGAGCCAGCCAAGTCAGTTCAACTAATCAATCAATGAGCACTGCTTTCGCCTATTTTCAAACATTTGGGACGGATGAGTACCTGACCAGAAATTTGCGCAATTCACTGGAGTGCATGGTGGTTGAGGAAGATGAACTGGAATCCATTTCTACCAACCTTCCTGAAAGGCACTCACATTGGGTAAACAGACCGATGAACTCCACCAACCTCCCTGAAAGGCACTCACATTGGGTGAACAGAAGGATAAAGAAGACGGGCAAAGAAATTCCATTTCTACCAACTACCCTGAAAGACACTCACATTGGGTTGGAAGAAGAAGCGTGCAAATTATTCAGGGCTTCACAAGACAAATAATTGAGTGAATGAGATAAGCGAAACACGACTGGACTAGTAGTTGGCAATAAAAAGGAATCCCTACCTTTTGACCTTCCAGTTCCTCCCCTTCTTAGACTATTCTAAAAAAAATACCTAACAGTCCTATAAAAAATTATTAAATAAAATAATATATATATATATATATATATATATAAAAGTTCCTAACGTTGTGGTTGCATGAATACTAAGTGTCACCTTACATGCGCAAGCTCACGTAAACCATCTTTCAGAGTTCATTTAATCGACTCATCTAGTCGTGTCGTCCGGAGGTTGCACCATAATCGATCCGCCTTGTTGCTCGCTCGCCATTTTCTGTTATTATTACTGTCTATCCGTTCATCCAAATTCCAATGGCACAATTGCCATCTGTTGATACATCTTCCTCTTGTTCGTATTCTGTTTCGATTTCTTATGGCCCGTTTTTATAAATCATATGTGTTTGTTACTTCTCGTGATAAGCATGTACTTCGAACTGCAAGAATTACAGACTCGTCAATTTATCAGCTTAAGGGCCTCGATCGGCCAAACTCTTTAGATCTTTTCCGTTGCCATGCCTTCTTTCAACCACTAGAATTTGTAGGCCTTGTAGATGGGTTTCTAGACACCTAGGACGGATTGCGCCCATTGTTGCAAGTGTTTGGGAGTCTATATGTCAAGAAGATGACAGATCTTACTGGGAAGAGCAACTAAACGGATTTCAAGTGCTACCTCTTGACATACAGGTGAGACGTAAAATTAGCAATAAAACGGTGACCAGTTTTCACAATTGAGTTTTTCTTATAAATGATTAAGTGAATAAACAGAAAATAGTACCTGAATCTACTTTTCTTACTGACTAATTCAATTCACTTTGTTTCATCCGACTGAACCTCAGTCTTTATACTGGCTTTGTTTCATCCAACTGAACCTGGGTCCTTATACTGGCTTTGTTTCATCCAACTGAACCTGGGTCCTTATACTGCCAAAAAAGTACTATGAGTTAAATATTCTCATATTAAGTTTCTATATTCTCATATTAAGTTTCTTTGAGTGCATCTTGTGTTGTTTATGTTAATGATGTACTCTTTTTACTATAGTTTCTCTTTGACATTAAAAATTAATTTCAATATTTTGAGTGTTATGTTTATAATATCAAAATTTTAATCTAAAGTAAAGTAAACATCAAATAATAGAGGATAACTTCATAGTATATTTTAATAACCGGTAAGATTTATTGTAACGACGTATTAAATAAAATATTTACATATCATATTGGTATAAAAAAAATCCACTTTACAGCATTCCTGGGATATTGTAGAATTTAGAAATTGTAGTAAAGAAGTCTCAAAAGCTAATCAAAGTATTCGGAAGAATGTATCTACACAATCTAAGTTAAAGTTTCCAAAAACTATTATTAATTGTGGTATATTTTATACGAGATTTCTTAACTAAATCATGAAAAAGATTGAGATAAGGTGAAGAACCAACATGACTTGATTTAAATTGATTTAGGTTGAAGATATGTTATCTTTTTATCATATACTAGTAATTGTCCCAAAAGGTACAAAGAGAGGTCGATAGGATTATTAAATTGGAATTGTTGATTTTTTCTAAAAGAGTTAATTGGTTTGTGGAAAACCTTATCAATTTCAAAAACTAGAAACCAAAATTAGTAATAAAACTTGCTTTCCTATTGTTTATATCCTCCTCCAAAACACATTAAAAAATACAACACAGCATAGCACATTGATGAAGTTGCAACATGGCACATTGATGGAGTGCTCCACCACCCAGACCCATCTTAGCTTTCAATGAGACTGCCTGATACAACTTTACATTAGACTGCATGAGAGAGAAAGAGAACTAATAAGCTACCAGAGTCAAGATATCCTTGTTTAACCTGCTCTATAAACAGAAAAACCATTTTTTTTAGATCGCCCCATATATCGCAAGAAGGAACTACAAAAAACAAACAAATTAAGGAAACAAAAAATTACCAAAGATATTGTTTATGAGCCATCAATGTCCATAAGTGATTAAATTGTTGAATCACAGTGTCTTCCATATGAAGCTGTGCTAAAGCTAACGGAGCAGTACCAAATCTATGGGAATCCTATGATAAATGGGAAAAATGTGAAGGAGGACACAAAAATGCTCTCGGATAGCCATACATCTAAATTTCAAGAGTCTGAAAAACAAATGGTAGCACTATTAAATCAAGATTCTCATAAAAGCTCCTCGCATAAGTTTGACCTTAGTGGGCTTCTCCTTCACATTGTTCCACATTAAATAGCAAAAATGTCATCTACACTCGTCAAGCTTGACCTTTCTAAGAATAACTTACAGGTACATTGTTTCAAGACTATTATTTATTAGCAGTCAGCTAGAATCTCTCACCCCAAATTGACGTTGATTCAATTGTTTATTGCAAGTTTTGCCTGATTCTGTGACAAGTCTCGTGAATATTACTCATTTGGACATTCAGTCAAACCAACTTACATCGCTACCAGATTCCATCAGGCGTCTTGTGAATCTTAAGGTTTTCAATGCTTCTGGGAATTCTCTTGTTGTGCTTACTGATAGTGTTGAAAGCTGCCACTAGGCTAATCAAAGCATCTCAAAGTTGTCTTTGTAATTTCTTTTCACTCAAACCCCCGCCATTTTTTGTGATTTTTGACCGGTGAAATTTAATTTTTATTTCAACTAACTGGAAGAATTGATAGCCAATTTCAACCAACTCATACGGCTGCCTGAGGGGCTGGGGTTTGAACTGCTGAACCTCCGGAAGTTGTGTGTTCATTCCAACAAGCTCACACATCTTCCCTACTCCACCTCCCACATGATGTCTCTCCGCTTTCTCGATGTCCACACAAACAGGCTTGGAGGCCTTCCAAAAGATCTTGAGAACTTGATGAACCTCGAGTACCTGGATCTCAAGAGAAATTTTAACTATATGGTGTCTCTCCTAGAATTGATCAGGGGTCTCACGTCTCTCATCGAGTTAAATATTAGTTACAATCAAATCACTGCATTCCCTGTGTCTATTGGTTGCTTGGAAAAGTTGCAGTTTCTTAAGGTGGAAGGGGATCCTCTGGTTGTGCCCCCTCCCGAAGTGGTAGATCGGGGTCTCGATGCTATTAAAGAGTACATCTAGCAGACCAAAGAAACAATTAACTCTGAGGCCAAGAGTGACATAAAAGAATGGGAAAAAGCAGTAAAAATATCTTCAAGAGTGACATAAAAGAATGAGAAAAAGCAGTAAAAATATCTTGCCATGCCACGGAGCGCACAACAAAACTTGGAGGTGAAAAGAAGGCAACTCAACCGATATTTGGAAAAAGTAGTCACACTTCAAATCAACGGTTGAAAGTGTCTCACCCGATCAAACGGAGTAGTGTAAAAGTATTGACAATTGTTGATGCATGGAAAGGCCTATCGGCCTAAATATTAAATAATAATTTAATTATATTTTCAAAATTATTAGTAATAAAGTATGATGAGATTTTTCGAGGGTTTGAAGTATGTTTTAAAATTGTTTTTCCTTGGTTAAGACTTTGTTTTTCCAAGACATAAAGTTAATCACCCAAAATCCAGGTATTTGGAAGAGTGAAAGTCTTCCCCCTTACCGACTACCAATGGGTTATTCTAGGTGGTGTGGTTTTCCTTGAATCATGGTAATAAATAAGCCCACATTCACTATTAGCAACCAAAAATCGTTGTCCTCAATATTGGTTTGATAATTAAATTATGATATATTAAAAAGAATATAAAAAATTTTAAGATTTTTAAAAATATATTATTTATTTTATTATTATAATTAATAAACTACTAATATTATAAATTTTCAAACAAATTCAAAACTTTTTAATATATATATGGGTTATAATAAAACATATGTCCAAATATGTAACATAATATTATTTTTTAAATTTTAAATTTGTTATAATTTTTCTCTTTTTGTTTTATTTGAATTAATTTTTTTTATAATAAAAATATATTAATATAATATTTAATCAAACCAATGATAATCTAATATATAATGACTTGATTGCATAAAAAAAAAAAACCTGAACATTACAATCACAAAAAAATTGGAAGTCTCAAAACACAGTTGCCTTGATCACCATGGTATTTCCGAGGGCCAAGAATTTGGTGATTGCTTGGCTGCCACCTGCTTTGGTGTTCGCTCCTTAACCACTTGCTTACATGCTCGACTTTCACACATCGACTTTGGTTCTGTTTTACATTCACTCGCCACAGTTAATGGTGATTTCTTGCCACTCACGCCACCATTTGCATTTGGCAGCTTTTGACGTTATGTCAACTCTCGGATCTCAACATCTTTAGATTCTAGATTCTTGTTCAGGAACTTCAGGGCACCTTCTAATTCCTTTATTCTCTCTTGAAGCTGCCCATTTTCTTCTGTACATATTTGAATTTCAGTCATCAAACAATTGTTTTTTTGCTTGAGGCCTGTGTTTGCCTCTGCATTGTCCAAAATCGCATTTCGTAAATCAACCACCTGATGTCGTAAATCAAATATCTGGCCCTCTTTCTTCTCTTCCACAGCTGTGGAAGATTCAAGATCCTTTCTCATAGAATCAAGGGTTGTTTCCAACTCTTTCACTGTGGCATTAAGATTTACCTTTTCTTCATCTGAAACCAAAAATCTTCTATCCATTTCACTTTGTAAGGAGTTCTTTTCCTTTTCTAGAGACATTTTTGCAGGAGCAAGCGATGAAAATTCACTTTGTAAAGAGTTCCTTTCTTTTTTGAGAGACAATTTTGCAACTGCAATTGACGAAAGTTCACATTGTAAGGAATTCCTTTCATTTTCCAGACACATTTTTGTAGCAACAAGTGATGAAACTTCACTTTGTTGCAAAGATGATCATCCAACTCCAAGGATGATGACTCTACTAGAATCATCAGTCTGCCACACAGACGGTTGTCTGTCCTTTGTACAATAAAATGAATTTATAAAGCTAAGCATGGGAATGCCCGCCTCAGCTAGATCATGAAAAATGTTATGAAGATAATGCATTGTATTGTATCTTATTACAAGTCGCCTTCCAGTTCGAAAAAACTTGAATCCTCATGATAAAGCATTTCACCCGAGATAAAAAGATTAACAACCTCATGCTTTAGTGGGAAACTGTTATAGACATTTTTGGGCACTGCAACCCCAACCATATATGTCCATAAACCAAGGGCTTCTAAGTCCCTAAAAGTGTTGTTTCATGCCCTAAAGGAACAAGGTCACCTCATTACATCATCTCCCTGAAGTTTTCCATAGAAAACTACTTAGAACTGGTCAAACCTGGACCATATAGGTTGTTCAGTGCTAAGGGTGCAATGCATCTCACCTGCCCAGTGAAAAAAGTGCAATGCATACTGGAAAGACCTTCTGTAGGGTGCGATGGGAAAGAATGGACAAATGGCAGAGACAGTTTGCGAGGTGGATGATCATGGAATATTCCATAAACTTCTCCTATGACACTTGCCTCTTTGAATTTGCCTAACGATGAGTAAGAGATCATCAATCTCCAAGTAGAATCAAGAACTATCAGAGAGAAGACACTAATCAAAATCCTAGAAGCTGACTGATCCAGGTGAATGTTGGTGGCCCCCACCTATCCAATTTGGACCCCCGCAACTGTCTCTTTCAGTTTTTCAGTTTTCGTAATTGTAGCACAATTTACTATTTTTAGTAGTTTTTCGGGTCGTGAACTTTCGGAGCCATTTTGAGGCCCTAAATGACATTCTTTTGGAAATTTGGGGGCAGCATGGGTACATGGACTAATGATGGCCTTCCTAAAGTGGTATTTCTCGGATAGATCTTTCTAACGAACTATCATACGCGTCAAATGGAAATCGTATGCCAAAGTTATGACCACGGGAAATTGATGTACCAATTTACCCAAAACGGGGCCCACAATTTGGCATTTCATCTTCTAGGGTTAGGTTTTGGAATGTGAAGGGTTTTACATTGTTTCTCAACAATAAATAGGCCTTCGAGCCTCATTTTAACATAGTTTAGAACAGTTCAGAGGCATGTAGCGACCACATCTCTTCTCAAAGATAAGCTACCATCGCCCTAGCTGGTTTATTTCCATTTCTGGTTGTAAGCATATTTCAGTGTTTTCCATTAATGAAATGAAGTATTATTTCCGCTGCATCTTTGTGTATATGGTTATCTCTGTATTTTGTTGCATTCCTGTTTAAATCCGGATCAGCGGTATCAAAGCGGTCTGCTTTTTCTCTATTTTTCTTTGCATGTGCCCAACGAGGTCGGGATATAAGGAGTTATGACTTGAACTGGTCGAACCTTTGCAAGACCAGCCTCACAAATCTCGATGAACTCCCATGGCAGATGAGAAGAAAGATGAGGGGGTAGGAGATCCTATCAAAATCTTGCTCGAAGAGGCCCTAGAGCAGCAAAGGAACGCGATGATGGATAGCTTTGCACAGATCCTTCAGTGGCTACCTAGAGGTGACACATCGGCTTCCATTGACTACTTTGGAAATGCCATGCCCTTTAAGGTACAAGTTAATTTTGAAATCCCCATATTCGAGTGTTAGATAGACGCAGATGCGGTAGATAAATGGTTAAATCTGCTAGAAGGGTATTTTTCTGTTCATGAATTTTCAAGTCAAGAAAAGATTGTTTTCACTCTTCTCAAAGCAGACACCCATGTCAAGGACTGGTGGGAAACCTACTGCGAGTAGAAGGATGAAAGCACAGGTTCACTATTTTCAGCCACACCCACTTGGGATTCATTCCGAGATGCCATCAAGGAGCAATACTACCCTGTCAAAAGCTATGAGGACAAATACATCAAATGGACTACACTGCGGCAAGGACGAGACCAAGGTGTGCCAGAGTTCACAAACATTTTTCATACCCTTCGCACACAATTGGGTATCAAAGATTCTAAGCTACATATGGTACTCAAATACCGCGAGTGCCTACACAGATACATCCAGGAAGAGATGGAGTTTTTGAACATCTCCTCACTCGGCACAGCATACCGATACATTGTCAAAATCGAGCAAAAGTTCAAACAGAAGAAGTGAGACTTTGGATCTACAAATCTGAAGTCCAAAGGACAAAGCCAAGGCGGGGTGACCCAAGACAACCCGTCAAAGCCGCAAGAAAATAACAACACCACGAAACCGAAGGACATAGGAAAGTGGTGTGAGTTCCACAAGAATCCCACTCATAACACAAATGAGTGTCGGACCAAGTAGTCATTGGTGGCCGAGTTGAAGGCTTCCGAATCAGATACATGTTCCAACCCTAAGCCAGAACCCGACAAGGGGAATGACAAAGGGAAGCAGATCATTGATGTGGATCCTAGCGCCACTGTTGCCACTGCCAAGATCCAGAAGAATGAGCCCGAAGAGCCAGAGGAGGGGGAACGTCTTTTCCACTCATAGATGTGGGTGAAGGGTTCACCACTGTAATTCATTGTCGACAGTGGCAGCCAAAAGAACCTTATTTTAGCAGAGGCCGTGAAGCGGTTGGGCCTATCGACTACACCACACCCGCAGCCATACAATATCGGGTGGCTTCATGAAGGACGAGATATCAAAGTTCGCCAGCAGTGCCGTCTTCCCTACAACATCAAGCCTTTCACAGACGAGGTATTGTGTGATGTTACAACTTTGGATGTTTGCGATGTACTATTAGGCCAGCCATACTTATGGATGTGACATGCTGTGTATGAGTCAAGGCCTCGCGCTGTCATTATTTCTTTGGATAATTCATTATATAGGATACCGAAGGTAGCCCCACCTACCACCACCTCTTTGATCACTGCCAAGAAAGGCAACAAGCTCATATCACAGACTAGGAAATTTATTTTCTATCTCGTTCGCTCCCAAAGTAAGGGGAAGATCGTTACTACATTCATGACCCTCGCAAAGGGTTCCTCCACGCAGCAGCAGCAGCAGCAAAGGGATACGGTCATGACATAACACAGGAACAACTTCTCCTCACCCATAGGGGTACCACACAAGTTTCAGGTGGGCAACAAAGTTTGGTTGCATCGACAGAAAGAACGCCTTACCAGAAGCCATCAGAAGCTTAGACCACTCTGACAAGGTCCTTACAACAGTACCAAGGCTATGGGGAATAATGCTTTGGAGCACTTCATTCCTCCATTCCTTCACCTGCACCAAGTGTTCAATGTGGACCATCGTCGACCATGCTTCCCACCATTACTGGACACATCAGAGGTTGCAGGACAAGTTGAGCAGATGGAGGAACTCAACACAATGGGGACCATTGCTTCCTAAGGGGGGTGGAATGATCCAGGTGGATGTTGGTGGCCACCCACCTATCCCATTTGGACCCCTGCAACTATCTCTTTCAGTTTTTCAGTTTCCGTAATTGTAGCACAATTTACTATTTTTAGCAGTTTTTTCGGGTCCTGAACTTCCGGAGCCATTTCGAGGCCCTAAACGACGTTTTTTGGGAAATCTGGGGGAAACATGGGTCCTTATATAGATGTTGCCCTTCCCAAAGTGGTAGTTCTCAGATAGATCTTTCTAACGAGCTATCATACATGCCAAATGGAGATCGTATGCCAAAGTTACGACTCCGAGAAATTGATGTACCAATTTACCCAAAACGGGGCCCACAATTTGGCGTTTCATCTTCTAGGATTAGGTTTTGGAATGTGAAGGTTTTTCCATTGTTTCTCAACAATAAATAGGCCTTCGAGCCTCATTGTAACACAGTTTAGAACAGTTCAGAGGCATGTAGCGACCACATCTCTTCTCAGAGTTAAGCTACCATCGCCCTAGTTGGTTTATTTCCATTTCTGGTTGTAAGGATATTTCAGTGTTTTCCATTAATGAAATGAAGTATTATTTCCACTGCATCTTTGTGTATATGGTTATCTCTGTATTTTGTTACGTTCTTGTTTAAATCCGGATCACTGACTCACCCCCTTGCAATCATCTATATATGGATCCCTCATCCCAGAGATCCAGAGGCTGTAATTTTGTATCTTGTAAGGAAGTGCTACTGGTTTCCTGGTGGAACATCATAGTGTTGGGTGATCTAAGCTTTTCATGAGGTGAAGAAGGGCTTTCATGCTGGGAGGATGACGTTGGGTCAGATCATTGGGTTGTAATCCTCTCTTCTAATATTTACATCAATAAAGCTATTCAAGTTTTCCTCCACATTATTGTATGTTTGGTAATATATATGCATTTGTGTTGTCAATATATATCTGGTCCTATATTGTTTATGATTGTAGATCTCTGCACTTTGAAGGTATTATGATGCCTTGTCTTTACAGGTACTCTTTGAAGCGGAGTGGTCAAGGAAAGAGCGGCAAACATCCGTCAGTGAGGAGAAGGAACAAGCAAGGAGCCGAACGAAAGATCGAGGTTGGTATTCTTTGCTCCTCTCCTATCTACTTCTCATAAAGGAAAACGAAAGTAACTTTAATCTGTTTGTTTCTAAGATAGTTACCTGTCTTAGTAGGACTAGCAACTTTGCATAGACACTAGATTTCCCAATAACAATAGGGTAAATGAATCCAATGTCTAGCAATTTTTGTAGATCCCTATTCACTGATACTGCTATATGAGGTTACATTTTTTGAGCCATTTGTTTAGCCAATTTTGCATCTGGAAATATTGTCAAATGATGGAACACTAGAGAAGGGTTAATTATAGGCATATCAAAATAGGACCATGCAATGTTGATACTATGTTTTTGGAAAACCTTTATGAACTTCTTATTTTCTTTGAGAGTTAAAGATGATGCTAGGAAGATTATCGTTGAAATATCTGGTGTCCCAATATTAGTCTCCTTAAAATGTTCCACCAAGGTTGTTGATTTTTCTTGATATCTTGTCATAATAGGAAGGTCAAATCCTTCCTATGAAGGAACCTAAGAGAGGTTTTCACCCTCTAATATTTCCTTTACTTTTGCTATTTTTGGATCCAAAAGTTCCACAATGTGGTTTTCGTGAGTGGATTTCTTGATAACTTATATTTTCATTTTCGTGATTGAAGGATTTGACTGTATCCCCAAAGTATGCTTTGACATCTAGTTCCATAATAAATCCCTCTTTATTAGATCTTAGTGGCTTCTTGTCTCTTAGTCCCATGAACTCAACGATAACTTCATCATTTTTTAATAAATACAAAACTAGTAGCCCTTGTTTGTTCCAATTGATTAAGACAGGGTAAGCTAGCATGATGACATTGTTTGATGATGTGGATGTGTAGGATACTTCAATTATTGTGCAAATGGTGCTATCAAGGAATAACTTGTTAATATCTAATGAATCATCCTTAATGGCACCCTATTTAAAAATATTATCAATGATAGAAGTTTCAATTACATTTTTAGATTTACCCTTAGAAGTAGTGGTCTTATCTAGTTTTCCAAACCAATTCCTTTACAATTTGTAGCTTTCTTTGGAGAGATGGATATTTTGATTCCTTGTCCTTTGGGTCCTATACCATGATTATCTATATACCCCATTTGTTTAATGAGTGGATATCCCTTAGTATATTGATCATTAGGGACTAGGGCAGGTTATTCCTCTCTGTACACCCATTTAGTGAGGTCCTCTTCAATTTTCTCTTTATCTAGTTCTCCCCAACATAATAATATTTTATGTGAACATTTTATTGTGACAAGAGTAACTTGTTTTCTGATTTGGGGGTTTCCATATGATTTAGGAGATGGAAGAAGTTATCCCATGTAAAAGGAGATTTCTAAATCATATTCTCCTATAGTTTTTTGTTGTACTTGGACCTTGATCTTGGATTCAAGAAATTTTGTGTTGTATAATGAAGAAACTCTAGATGGGTCGACATGAGCTACCTCATTGGAAGGGAATTGGTATGCCTTTTTACATTTATCTTCTAGGTGTTTACAATTTTGATAAGGTTTCAAGATCTCCACAAATGCTGATTTATGTGTCAATATAAGGAAATCTTATACACTGGTGAATTTGGAAACAACAAATTTCATGGCATGAACCCATGCTCAACTTAGGAGGATATTGTATGATGTGTATTTTGAATTTTATTTAAAAAACAATTAAAATAAGATAAAATTTAGGTTAAGGATGGTTCCATTCCTATTGTATTTATTTATTATTCCATGATGGGAAGAGAAAGGTGGGGCATTTTGGTAGAATAAAGGATGCATAAAACATTGGAATAACAATTTAAGTCATAGTATAGTATTTGTTGTAAATTTATAATAAATGGACTCTTTTTATTACTTTAATTTCTTTTTGATATCCAATATTAATTTCAATATTTTTGGTTATTAAGTTTATAACATTAAAATTTTAATAGAAAATAATCATCTCATAATAGAAAAAAAGTTTTTAGTATATTTTAAAAACCTGTAAGATTTATTGTGATGAAATTTTAATAAAATATTGAGAATAGTTTACCTATCATATTGATATAAAAAACTAACTTTTAGAACATGAGTAGGATATTGTAGAATCCAAAAATTGTAGTAAAGAAGTCTCGAAAGCTAATCAAAGTACTGGGAAGAAAAAGTATATTTACACAATCTAAGTTCAAGTTTCAAAAACTATTATTGATTGTGGAATATTATATGAGATTTCTTAAATAAACAAATCATAAAAAAAATTGCCGGAAGGTTAACAACCAACATGACTTTATTGAACCTGCCCCCTTGGATAAATTTTCCGAACCTGCCCCCTTGGATAAATTTTCCTATTGTGAGAAAAGAAAAAAACAATGTAAAAAATATTTATTTTATTATTATAATTAAAAATATTTATTTTATTAATTATAATTAATAAATTAAAAATATTAATTATAAATAATAAAAAATTTAATATATCAATATGAGAGTTTAATAAACAATTGGTCCAAAATTTAATTAATACGTAAACCAATAATTATTATTTTTAAAAAATTTTAAATGTTAATAGTCCTTTGTCTTTTGTTTCATTGAAATTATTTTTTCATAATAAAAATATATTATTATAATTATTTAACATTCGATGATATATAATATATAATGATTTGATGCATAAAAGAAAAGAAAAAAAAAAACTGAACATTACAATCCACAAAAACTGTAAGTCCCTGAAACAAAAAATTATAATATTAAAAAGAAATAATAATTTTTTAAGATTTTAAATATAATTATTTATTTATTATTATAATTAATAAACTACTAATTAGGCGGATAAGCCTTTCTTTTGAAAGGGACCTTCGTCGTCCCTTTCATTCTCCCGTTGACACGTGGCGTCCACATTCCATGGTAAATTATTTACGTGTCGTGCAATTTCTGTTTAGTCTCAGCGATTTCGGAGAACAAACGATTTACATGTCCTGCAATTTCTGTTTAGTCTCAGCGATTTCCGAGAACAAACGATTTACGTGTCCTGCAATTTCTGTTTAGTCTCAGCGATTTCCGAGAACAAACCTACCCGCGCAATTTCTGTTTAGTCTCCGCGATTTCGGAGAACAAACGACTTACGTGTCTGCAATTTCTGTTTAGTCTCAGCGATTTCCGAGAACAAACCTACCCGCGCATTTTCAAGATATTCGTCATGGTAAGATACTCGATGCCTGGATCGACACCTCTTTCAAGGCCCAGTGCCGTGGCAGCAAAGGGAATCCATGGCCGCCTGAGATAGAAAATTCCTTGCAGGAAATGCCCAAAATACCTGAACACAGCAAGCGTCGATCAGAATCGTCCTGCGCTCTCTGTTCATTAAGCAAAACGAGAAACTTCCCGGATGTGGATATCATGCCCGAGGGATCCATGAGCATCGTGCGAGAAAGCCCTACTGCTGCCATTGTCAAATTCAAGGCCGGAAGTATCCAGCCGGCCCATCACCATACCTTTGGGCATGATCTTCTTGTTGTGTCTGGGTCGAAGAGAGTGTGGAATCTCACTAAGAATCAGTGCTTCGATTTTTCTCAAGAAATCCTTCCCTCTGTAAATGTCAGTAAAGCCCAAAAACTGAATTTATTTTGTTTAAAGGCAAATACTTGCATCGTCCTGCACGAATATTTGGGTCATAGGTATTGCCACTGAACGCTGAGGTCGACTGAATTCTTGTATCTGGGTCCTTCGCATTGCTTTGCTTTTTGTCAAGGCTCCTGCTGTCATTGCAAGGTCTACACCCAATTGCATCCGGCTTTGCAACTGGCTTTCTCATTTTTCTTTTATTTGGCTTTGATTAAAACAGTGATCTGTGGGGAAAATGGAGAATGGTAATGGAAGCTATGTGCCCAACAATATTCTTATTACTGGTGCTGCAGGATTCAGTGCATCTCATGTAGCCAACAGGCTGGTGAGTAAATATCCACAATACAAGATTGTGATACTGGACAAACTCGACTATTGCTCAAACTTGAAAAATCTTCTGCCCTCCAGCTCTTCTCCCAAATTCAAGTTTGTGAAGGGAGATATTGGGAGTACAGACCTGGTAAATTATCTGCTGATCACAGAACAAATTGATACTGTAATGCATTTTGCAGCCCATACTCATGTGGACAATTCCATCGGGAACAGCTTTGAGTTTACAAAGAACAACATCTATGGGACTCATGTCCTTCTTGAAGCCTGCAAGGTGACTGGACTGATCAGAAGATTCATTCATGTGAGCACTGATGAAGTTTATGGTGAAACAGAGACGGATGCCATTGAGGGTAATCATGAGGCCTGTCAGCTTCTACCCACCAATCCTTACTCTGCAACCAAGGCAGGAGCAGAGATGCTGGTCATGGCCTATGGAAGATCCTATGGCTTGCCTGTGATCACCACAAGAGGTAACAACGTATATGGGCCGAATCAGTTTCCTGAAAAACTCTCAACCAAGTTCATTCTTCTTGCAATGCAAGGTAAGTCACACCCCATTTATGGTGATGGATCCAATGGTAGGAGATTTTTGTACTGCGACGATGTGGCTGAGGCTTTTGAAGTTGTTCTACATAAAGGTGAAGTTGGTCACGTGTATAACATTTGGTACGCAGAAGGAGAGAAGGGTCATTGATGTGGCTAAGGATATCTGTAAGCTCTTTTTGTTGGATCCGGAGAAGTTTATAAAATCTGTAGATAACGGGCCTTTCAATGATCAGAGATATTATTTGGGTGATAAAAACCTCAAGGATCTGGGGTGGTATGAAAGGACTAAATGGGAAGAGGGATTGAAGAAAACAGTGGATTGGTACGTTAGACACCCTGATTGGTGGGGTGATGTCTCTGGGGCTCTTTGCCTCATCCAAGGATAGTCGCAATGGCTGGAGTTGAGATGTATACAGAAGTCTGTGATCTGGTTGACATGGCATCTCCCTTGCCAAACGTCATCCCGGAGAATTGTAGGCTAGAACCCTACAAAGGCTGTATTCAGAAACCTGCCTGGAATTTCTTGATCTATGGGCAAATTTCCTTGATTGGAGGGCTTCTTGGGCAGATCTGCAAGAAGCAAGGTATACCATATGAATATGGAAATGGGGGATTGGAGAATAGAACCCAAATCCAAATGGAGATACTGAACATCAAGCCTACTCATGTTCTTAATGCTGCAGGTGTGGCAGGTAGGACTAATGTGGATTGGTGTGAACCTCACAAGCCTGAGATTATAAAAACCCACGTGGCAGCAACTCTGAATTTGGCTGATGTTTGCAAGGAGCATGGTCTATTACTGAATTTTGCAAGTGGTTGTATTTTTGAGTATGACCATGTTCATCTTGAAGGCAATGATATTGGATTTAAGGAGGAAGACAAACCCAACTTCACTGAATCCTTCTATTCAAAGACTAAGGCCATGGTAAGAATCACAATAAATCTGGAAAGATGTTGTTTCCAGCACTTTTTTACATATTTCAGAAAGAGTTGGGTCTGCTTTAATTACCATATTCAAATGAAAATGTTTCTTGTGTTAAGGTCTGGTTTCATTGCATTGCATTCACTCAATAATTAGTTGAACTCCATCCCATGATTATTGCATTGCGTTTATTCCGTAGTCACTTGAACTTCATTCCATGTTTATTGCAGTGGCATCTGGTATGATCGTTTAATCAAAAGAATTGTTTATGGTCTTATCACACCTTATTTTACATTAGATTGTTTATGTTGTAAGTATCACTAAACCAAGAGAAGTGGTTGTGTCTAAAGACATCCTTGCTTGAGATACCAAAACTACTAATAATTTGCCAGAGCCAAATTTACCCTAACCACCTTAACGCTTGCCAAATTTGGATAGATCTGAATCAATTTTACTTTGTTGGAAGTTTGTGAATGAGTTCATTTCTGACTCTTTAAGATGAAGTAGAGGTACCACATAGCTCAGGTCCTCAGGAAATCATTTTGTTTTTGAATTCAGGTGGAAGAGCTCCTACAAAACTACCAAAATGTTTGTACTCTTAGAATTCGAATTCGAATGCCCATCTCCTCAGACCTGAGTAACCTCTGCAATTTCATCACAAAGATCACTCAATATGAGAAAGTGGCAAGTATACCAAACAGCATGACAGTCCTTGATGAGTTGCTTCCCATATCGATTGAGATGGCAAAAAGGAATTGCACGGGTATATGGAACTTTACAAACCCAGGTGTTGTGAGCCCTAATGAGATTTTACAGATGTACAGAGAATATATTAATCCCACTTTCAAGTGGAAATACTTCACTCCTGAAGAACAGGGAAAAGTCATAGTTCCTTCACGAAGTAATAATGAACTGGATGTTACCAAGTTGAAGACAGAATTTCCAAAGCTGTGGTCAATAAAAGAATCATTATTGAAGTACATCTTTGAGCCCAACAAGAACAAGCAGCTAGCCAGTGAAGTTTAGTCCTGGTTTAAGATTGCTTGTTAAATTATGTAGACTAAACCAATGCTTAAGCCTTATTTATTTTTATCCATTTTTATCCACCAAGGGAGGAACTTAATAGGTGGGGAATTCTAAATTGGTTTTCTGGTTCTGTTTTCATTTTTTGGTTCACCAGTGGAGGAAGCTTACTTAACTAGGATATTCTTATTCTAGATAGGGTTCATTATTCTTGTAAAAGCTGCCTACATTGGATCTGCAGTGATTTATTACTCATGTATACATATATTTTTATGGAATATATTTGAAATTCAAAGGATACTACCTGATGTAGATTTTACTATAATCAACTCATAATGCAAGAGCCTCATTAAATTTTGCCAAACAAAGTATGTATTAATATATTTATGTTGATAGATTTTTATTTGGCTGATTAATTTCTCTTTTAATTTAAATCTTTATCTTATGGTTATAAATGGAAGATGTTGGCCTTCTGCACGTTATTGTTGTATCTGTGAATGGGTTTTTCTGCTTCTTGGCTTCGATCATGACTATATGGGATGGCCTTCTACACTGATTTCCATCTGCATTCATCATCATGAGCTAGAGTCAATGATGTGTTTTGTCTTATAAGTTGGCATGTATTCTGTTTGATCATTCTTTTGTGTCTTCGATCATGGTTTCAGTATTCCTGGATATAGTCTTAGGCTTGAACCAACATCTCTGTATGTGTTTGCTAAACACAATGCCCCTAAGCACTCAACAGAGTCATGTGCACTAATGGTAATTAATTGTTAATTGTTAGCGGGGTAAATTTTCTATTTTTCAATTTGGGTAGTTCCCAAAGGAATTGTGTACCAATGGTAATTAATTGTTAATGCGATAAAAAAGAAAAAATTCTAATTTGGATAGTTCTGGATAGGATTTAGAAAGTCTAGAAAATCCAAAAAGCAAGAATTTTAGCATGAACCATGAATTTCTGAAATATTTGAGCTTAAACCTTAAATGTGAGTAGATTCTATAGAAAATAATTGACTTTTAAATATAGTTATGAAAAATCCAAATAAATAAGTTTAGAATATTTAATTTTTTAATATTTATATTTATTAAGCAATTTTAAAATAAAAACCAAAAGGAGATTGAAAAAAAAAAATAAATATATCTTGTAATAAATTATAAATTTTAAATAATTTATACTAACTAAAATGATTGAAATTATTAAATTTAAAATAAAAAAAAAAAATAATTTTAATGGTATTAACTATATTAGAAATTATATTAATTATTTGATTTAATTCATTATAGAAATATACATAAAAGAAAAATCCAAATATTATTATTTGTTAATATTTTTCGAAATTATATAATATTTCATCCTACTATAAATCAAATTATGTTATTGTACTTAATAATAATTTTGATCTTTTTATATATTTTATTATGTTTTATTTTCAGTAGCATGCAGGGTTAAATTTGATGAGTTCCTCTACTCTTTAGGAAAAAAAATTATGACAATTTTATTTTTAGACTGCATTTCAAATGACTTCTAATATTTATTTTTACCAGTTTCATATAAGTGAATATGGGTTTCATTAAGGGGTTTCATCTAAGTGAGTATCGGCCTAGGACTATTGCCATTTTTGACAATAGTCCTCAGATGTGCCTTTGCTTTGCTCATATGTGAAATCTAATCTTATGTCAAATCATTCTCCCTTGACTTCCCTATGAAACAAAAGTTTTTGTGTCCTCAAACCTATGGTTCAAAATACAATTTTAGTAATCGTAGTTCAAATCTAGGCTCAATGATTCGCTTTTTTCATTTTGAAATATTACAAGGATCTACATTTCAAATTTAGGTTCATAAGTCTGTGCTTAGTGACTCCCCTTTTATCATCCTATGCTGATACATGGATCTATAGTGCAAATCTAGAAATCAACAACTTTGGATTGTTACACCTATTGGTGTGAAATTGTCTGCCTTTTGGCGTACAACATTCTGTTTGACACAAGCATCCTTAGATACCTACAGAGTTCACTGAATTGGAAGATTGAAATACTCTTAAAGGACTTCCCATTTCAAATGGATTCTCTGTATCTGAATCCTATTCATTCCATTGGATGAGATATTCATTCTCCACAAGCATGAATGGGCAAATCTGCTCAATTTTGGAGTTAAAAAATTCACAAGCTACTTTCTTTGAAAATAGACTCTTGGTCTTTCAAAACCAGAAGAACCAGCACAAAGCTCAGTTAAGCTAATCTCCCGCTTCTACCTTCTCTACTATATATGGTCGAATGTAGTAAGGGCTAAATTCAAACATCTATAATTCTGTTATAAAAATTTGAACATTTCTTCCCCTTAGTGCATTTCATCCGAATTGAAGAACAACAAAAGAGCGAGTTTCTCAGTAAAACTTTTTCATTGGAATATTGACAACTAGAATTTCCTCTTTTTAAGTAATTTTGGTTGATTACTTACCATATCAAAATATCACCCTAAATAACTCGACCCTAAAAATTTCACCGTTGTTTCGAGTAAAATTTGTTTATCATTCCAGCCTGAGAAAATTTCGTTGCGGGGAGTTGTGTTTCAATCAAATTTCTTTAAATATTACAATTTTGATCTACTTTCCAAGCAAATTTCTTTAAACCTTGTGATTTTGTCCATTATTAAAGAAAAAATTCCACCGCTGATTTTCGCTACATGTGCTGAAAGTGACCATTTTAAACTTTCGAGTAAAATTTTGTGAAACAGTAGCTTTCACTTGATCATTTTTTGCATTTCATAGTGAAAGAGGTCTAGTGCATTCCTCTCTAAGAAATGCATCTCATTAGGGCTAGTCTAGGGCAAGGAGAGATTAGGTGTACCTTTTCTTTCCTAAGGAGGACACATTCTATTTCATATAATAAACACACTGTGCTCATTCATCAAAATCCATACATAGTACAAATATTTGGAGGCCATTTCTCTCAACTATTGTGATTGACTCAGAACACTTAATCACCTACTTAATTTGTCATGCAAATCTTCGATATATATATATATATAGATATATATTTTGAAACTTGTAAATTTTTGATATGTCAGTCATTATGACACTTTAAAATTATTAGCAAGTTAACAATAACATGTTTATGTTGAAATTAATTGTATTTTAGGGCTAAAAACACTGAAAACACTGAAAACATGTATATGGATGTCAATTTTAAAGCTTGGTCACATGTCATTAGTAGGCATAATAAATATTGCTTGACATGACTTTGATATGTTCGGAAAATTTGTAGATAATTGGGTGACACAAAAAATTGTCAAATCATATTTCATGGATGACCTCTCACAATTAACACTAATAATATCAACAAATGCATGTAACTCTTTCAGGGAAGCTTCAAAATAAAATAATGTTTTTTCCCCTCTCACATATAGTATATTGTAGGTGTTGAAGAAGCCTTTTAGACCAATGGTTTGAATTCTCTTGTTTACCATAAACATGTTGTACATAATGGAAAGGGCTCAATAACTTATTAATGGCAAAAATTGACCATAATCAACATTTTGGAAATCACTCGGTTATGGCCTCAATTAGACCCTTATATGTTTGGGATGGTGATTTTGACTAGTTACAATGGGTCGAGTTACCCCTCACTCTCCATGTTGATATGTGGCATTTCTAATTATTATCAACAAGAAGAAGCATCAAACTTATTCTCCTACAACATGCTTCTAAGAAAACTGTACTTAAGCTGACATAAGGGCTCAACCAAGCCATCAATGGAATTGCTCATACAAAAGAAGACTTCTATTAATGTTTCCTAAATGCAAATGTAAATGTGATCTATTATAAGATGCAAATAAAAAAATTAAATCTAAATCTATTTCAATCTGGAAAAGATATATATCTCCTCCCAATCAAGAGAAATATAATAAATTCTAGAGCAGCATGAATTCAAAATAAAATTGAGTTAAAAAATCATAAAAATCTAGGATCTACTACTTGTTCAAACGAATATGCGAAAACAACTATATGATAAATAGTTATCAAATCTCTGTTGTACATATATCTAAATCCAAATGGAATTGCATTTAAGTCAATTCATCATGTCGAAATACAAGAATAATATAAATAGAATGACAAGAATAACACAAAACTAATGAATTAAACTAATAGATTGCTAACAACTTAATGCATAAAGGTTTGCTCAAATGCAACAATCAACCCTAAATTCATCTCTTTCTAACCCTGCAAGATAACTTGACATTGATTTGAAATAAGCGTGATTTACTCTAATCAAACAATAGTGCTAGAAAAGGAATTCATACCCATAAAAACAGAGAATGAACAAGAATTGAATAAACCTTCTATTATGTCTCCAAAAAGACAACAATGGTCCAAATGGTTATAAGAATAAAGAGTTATCTCTATACTGGCCCACAATTAGCCAATCTTCCACAAAATTAGTCTTTTATAGTAGTGCAAAAATCTGCTTTTATATTGGAACCCTTAGCTCTTCTCAGAGCTTCCATTTATAATTTTACAAATCATATCCTAAAATGGGAGTTTGTTTCAATGAAGATTTTAATTTGATTTTAGAGTTGGCAAAATCCTTCCCTTTTCCCTTTTGCTCCAATTCCATTCCTGAAAGACTTTTGGATTTGATCTCCTTCAACCAATTCTGCAAAAATTATCATGAAAATATAATTAGAAACATATCAAATTTACACACAAAACTCAAATTCTAAATATGTCCAAACAACAAACTAATGAATTAAAATTCAACTTAATAAATTAATAGAATAAAATTCATGATTTCCATTGTTTCTTGTTGAGATTTCTCTAGTAGATGAGTAATTTGAAATGAATTAGCAACAACAAACCCTCATGGAAAATGAGATTTCCAAAACAAAACATTTGTTTCTGCTAATTTTTTTGGGGTAGTAAATGGTCAAATTTAATCAAATAACCACTACCATTTAGTGCAATATATCTCAATATATGATCCCTTGAAGTTAGGGTTCCAAAACTGTTTGAAGTGTTGCAAATAAACGACGTTGAATAGTTTCGTTTTAGATTTAATAAATAAAAATATTAGAAATAAAACAAAATAAATTTCATATTAAGCAAAAGGGTGGGTCAATGTTAAGGCAGTTGCTAAATGTGCGACTATTGCATATTAAATGCCCCTGACATGGGGGCTTTATAACCGCACATAACATGCCGCGCGGTGATGAGAGAGAAAAAAACACGCGCGGCGTGTTATATGGGGTTATAAAGCCCCCATGTCAGGGGCATTTAATATGCAATAGTCTCTGAAATAGGAACCGCCTCAACATTAATGGGCTCATTGGTTGTACTTAATGGTAATAAAAGGTGAAGGAGCGGGAAACCCCGTTGTGGAGGGTGCCCGTCCTAACTCCCCCCCCCCCTACCTACTCCACTGAGGTTTAAAAATAATATGAAACATGCATAACTCAATGCCTCCCCCTTTGTCATATTCAAAGTCTCAACTCTCTAATGTCAATTCATATGTTATGATCCACATCACCCCAGAGGAAATACCTTGGGGCTTTTGAAATGAGATACAAATGAAATCCCCGAGGTATTTCCTGATGACATCATATAAGAGGTTGAACTCTATGGTTTTTTATTACTATTTTTTAATTATTTTATTTATGTTATGTTAAGATATATATATTATAAATAATAAAATGAAGTTTGTTTTAGTTTTAGTTTTTTGTTTTTTGTTCAGGGAGAAAATATCTTAATTTTTATTAACAAATAAAATTACATGTTGTAAATGTCATAGGCATATGCATAAAAAGTGACCGTGGTCAATTGTGGACTATTTGTAACTATAAAAAAACTGTAACTATAAAAAAACTGCAAAAAGACCCTGTGTAGGGTATACTGATAGTATCTGATCATATACATTTTATTTACACATTCAAAATTTCACCCATGGTGATTACTATTCTGTAGGCAAAATATTAATATGCAAAAAATATTGATAAGTTAGGGCTTGTCAACCCTCTGTAGATCTTGTTCTATGTAAGGTCTGTGGAAGAACTGATATATTTGCTTAGGTGTATGCTCCATGATCATCCATTCCCTTCTAGGATGATGTGTTGCCTCTTTTGATAGCCAGTGCGCGGATTCATTATGCTCCCTGTAGATATGAGTACATGAAACAAGATCAAATTGTGTTTTTAGAAATAAAATATCATCCAAAATGGTTATGAGTGTATATGCATGGCATGTTGATATGCAGTTGAACCATTTTATAGCAATCTTGGAGTCCCCATAAATTTGTAACTGTCTGCAATTTTTGTAAACAACAAAATATAAGAGATGACAGAGTGTAAGGAGCTTCGTGAAATTATTTGTTCCATCTCCCAACCTCAAACAAATGTGAAAATAGTGTGTTTCAGTCAAATGAAGGATAATGCTACCACCACAACCCTGTCCTTGTGCTGCTCCGTTGAAATAGGCCCAAGGGTGCTCTTTATCAATGACTTCTGGAGTGATATTCTGAGTTCGGATAACCTGTTCATTGACCGGGATTTCAAAATAGCTATTATAGATCTTGGGGATAATCTGTGTCCAGAAAATGTTTTTCCCCCGAAAGATATTGTTGTTTTGGCACATCCAAATGTACCAACATACCATTAAAGCCAGATTTCGAGCTCTCAGGTTAGTTGTTGCTGCCCACCACTTTTTCCAAGAAGTTGGTATATCATTACCAGTCCATGTAAATGGTAAGTTTAGTGTGTGTAAGACTTGCGCCTAGAGCTGTTGAGTAGTGGGGCATGAGAGGAAGAGATGTTGATTTGATTCCTCCTCTTCTCATCATAAAACACACCATGTAGGATCTGGATGTGATCGTTTCCTGAGATTAGATACAGTCAAGATTTTATCCATAATGATGTTCCACATCGGTAAGCGAGTGCATGGTGGACCTTTTAACTTCCAGATATTATTCCACCAACTTTCCAAAGATTCAGACTTGTGGTCGGCATGGATGATAGGATATCCATCCTTTGGGGTATAGTTTCATTTTTGTGCAAATCCCCATATCAGGTCATCATCCTCATCCCTTAATCTCACATGGGATTCAATTAATGCCTCCAAGTAAGTCCTCCACTCCATTTTCCATTGTGTTGCTATATCCAAGGCCTCCCCAGATAGCCACGCTTGCTGATATATAGTTGTATTGTGAGGGTCCCCGAGTTGTGATATGTTGTCCACTCCATTTTGATTGAGGAAGGTAATTAGGTTAGTGGGAGATGGGAGGAGTTGTTGTAGCCAATCCATGAATCGATCCCAATGCAGACAGACCCACCATTACCGATCCTCCATGAGAGACCCCTTCTTATGGTGGGAAGGGTATTTATTACAACCCTCCATATCACTGATATACCCATCCTGTTCCAGGTAGGTAACCTTAACCAATCCAGGACAGAGCTCGGAAAAATGTATTTGTAGGTAACCACCTATGACCAAAGGCTCTTGTGCTTCAGGAGTAGCCAACCTAGTTTGGTCGCAAGTGCTTGTGCAAAAGCAGAGAGATTTTTTAAGCCCCAACCTGCCCATTTTTTAGGAGTATCAATTCTACTCCATTTGACCCATGCAAAGGGTTTTCCTTCCTTGTGGCCCTTCCATAAGAAATGATAGTAGACTAGCTGAATCCTTTGTAGTATGCCTTGGGGGATCCAGGCCAGGGACATCCAAAAGACCAGTGTGGCTTCTAGAACAACTATAATGAGCACCAGACTATCGACTCTAAAGAGTAGACAATGGCTCCAAATGTTTAATCTTCTTTCCACCTTGGCAATAAACCATGTCCAGACTGCAATTTTGTATCCATCTGCTTTTATCTTGAAGCCCAAGTACTTCAAACCATCCTCCGATGACAGGTTTTGAAAGGGGAAATTTTGTAGTGCAAGGTGGGTTTCCTGTTGTGAACAGACAAAGAATGATATAGTAGATTTTGCCCCATTTATTTCCATCCCTATTGCAACGTTAAATAGTTTTAGCACTTTAGAGAGTGTGATGATGTCCTGTATTCCCCCATCTACGAAAATGAGAATGTCATCAACAAAGAGCAGATGAGATAGTGTGCATTGATCCATTATCTTGAGGCCCATGAGCCGCCCTGCTTGCTTCTCCGAAGTTGTTGAGAGATTAAATTGGTGAATTAATGTCCTAATATTTATATGTCAACCCAGACTCATAAGCACGAGTTGTCTTGTGCTTTCTTTGTTCAGTCCTAGATTATAGTGTTAACATTTCCTTATAATAATCAGTGGGGTAATAAACACAATAATGCTTTCAAACTTAAAAAAATCAAACATCTAGCTAGCATAAGCAGACTCAACAATCAAATTTAATCTAAAGACTTGAAAATATTTATGAACTTAACCTAGGATTGAAATCTAAACTTAATAGGCTACTGGACTCTTTACCACTAATTTCAAGTGATGAAAATAAATACCTAGTCACACAAGAACTAATCAATCAAAACACTCAAGTTATGGTTTTAATTCCTACAGTCCACACTCAAAGGAAATAAAGATTCCCTACTTGTAATAGCAATCCAATTCTAGCTTAAACAATCAATCTGTACTCAATGATTTGCTACTCTACTAGCTCATCAACACTAAAGATCTTGAAGTTAAGTACTAAACTAGACACTTTGTTTCACTCTTAACTTACCGACTTGGTTTTGTATTCTCAACCAAACTACATCCAGGTCCTTAATTAATCATAGTAATGAGAGCGGTTTCAAGCATTAATTCTACTTAAACATGGCAATCAAACTATAAGTAACCCTATTCGAAACCAATGCTCTGCTGCTGAAATTCAATCAAGCATCTAAGTTATAGGAAATATAACCAAGCATTCAAACAAAACAGGGGAATCAATAGTCCAAATGAAACTAATGAAATTTCTTTAACAACTAACAAACGAAACAGGGGAATCACAAGTCCTAGTGGAGTCTCCCCATATATACGCGACGGTACGTGGGAGCACAAGTCCGTACTAGACCACAGTTGAATCACACAAGGAGGAATCACCCAACCTTAATCTGAGAACAAAAGTGACTAGGTTTAACGACGCCGGAGCACGTCTCTATCCTAGACCTCTAGAATGTGAGCGTTATGTTCCAATGCGTTTTTAAGTTCATTCGATTTATTTTAAAGTTGATCTTGAGTTACATTTCAGTTTTCAGGTCCTACCATATGTAATTTCTCAAAATCCCTAAATGCACTCTATATGCCAAAACATGTCATTCCATTCGATGAATGCTAATTACAAGAGAGTAAGAGGGCTTTCACACAAACGAAATGATCACAAAACAACAAATAGCTTCCCTAATGAGGCTAATGGAAATCACTAAACTTTTCTTTAAGATCACTAATCATTAATCAAAATGAAAAGCTTCTAATTCTCATTAACTAATTCAAAGAAAAATATATTTTTCTTTTTGTTGATGGCAAAGTGCATTAAACAATCTTTGAGAAACGATAACAGACAAATGTGGAAAAAACCGGTTGACCCCAAACAACTGTGATCCGTGTCCGGGTAGTGAAAAGAAATCGAAACAATGTCAAGATTGGTTCAACAACGATCACTTAAACAACCAAGCAAAAGCAAGCAAAGCGGAAGGCTCAATCAAACCAATAGCAAGCAGTAAACGAACCTTTGCAAACGAGTAACCAAGCAAAGCTGATCCAACAAACTTGGAACAATAAAACTAGGTCACAAAGCAAAAAGCATGATTCGCTTCAACAAAACTCACAAGAAAGTGCTTCAATCTTCAGACAATGAAAATCAAGTTATAAATCAAGTGAAAACAACAGGGGATAGCAAGACCAACAGGCTCAGGAGGTAGAATTGAAGAAATTCAATCCTACAGGAATCAGCGCGGGTGGAACACAGCAACAGTGCGCTGATAAGAAACTACGCGCAGCAACAATGCGATGTTAGCGCGGAAGCACATGACTTAACCCCGATGGTTCGATTTTTAGAACCGTCGCGACTGTTTTGTGTATTAATGCGATGATCAGGAAGTCACAGAGGGCTATGCGATGGCAGCGCGACTGTTTTATAATAAACCACGATGAAGCTAAAAAATGACCACAATCAAGCCAAAAACTCCCAAACCAACGCAATCACTTTTTAAACAATCAAGGCACTTCCCAGACCGAACCAGGAAACCTCGAAAACAGAGAACCAATCCCCACACTTCGAAAAGAGAGCAAAAATCAGACTCAAGGAAAAAATGAACAAGAAAAAGACAAAAGCTAGCTCCAAGCTGTTCAGTTCATAAACCAAACCGGAGATCGACTGAAGTGGTTTTTATCTACTTCGCTAATGCAGAGCAATAGCATTTCGAAGGCTAACTGGCCATGCTTCAAGCTCTGTCTAAAGTTTGCAAATCAAACAATAAGGTAAAACTCCCCAGTGGAGTCGCAAAATTGTTATGTAGTTAAATCCCCTCTGCGGACAAAGGCGATCCCACTAGCCTAACTAAGGTCTAGCAACAATCAAACAACGCTAACACGCAGGTTCCTAATTGCAAAATAAATGCCAAGATGAGAGCCTACCTCGAATCCAATGCTTATATTCGTAGAAGGGTTGTCGCTTCCGGGAATTGCAACTATGTATTAGTCATAAAGGATACAACTCAAACATCATAATAAAGACACATGAGTGGAACCATAATGATAGTCATCTATTATTATTGATAAAACAAAAGAGAATACAACCAAGTTCTGACGTCACATCCTCCTTTGGTTGGGTCCAGCCAGCAAGTCCCTCAAGCATTCACCCTTGAAGGTAGATATCCCAAGACAAAACTCTCTCTCACACAAGTTTACACAAGATGGAAACACTTCACAAC
>APFE031062084.1:7245-18418 GCA_000404065.3 Pinus taeda | reverse complement strand
AAATGAGCATTTAATCTCAGCCCTAGATCTCAATCTATTTCAGCCATTGGATTTAGAGATTACCCAAAAGTCACTTAGGATTAGATTAAAGGAGGAAAAGGAGGCAAGAGGTCATTCATTCTTCCATGAGTAGATTGAGAGAAGGAGAGCAAGAGAGTAAGGGAGATTTCTGGACAAGGAGGAGAAGGAGACAACAACTTGGCACACATTCCAAGGCAGCAGTTGAGCAGATTTGTACAGCTGATTCAACACACAGTGAAAGGCTAATTTTGGCACGATTTTCTAGAAATCCGTACAGATGGTTTGCACAGAAATGGAGGAGAAGTTTGTTGTTTGTTTTTTTTGGCACGATTTTCTAGAAATCCGTACAGCTGGTTTGCACAAAAATCGATGAGCATTTTTTTGCACGCAAATTGAGGTTCGTACAATGCATTTATTGCAGTCCATACAATGCATTTAATGCATGATGTACAACAACATTTAAGGTTAAAAGTGGGCACAAAAATCGAGGAGGTCGTACATCATTTATTGCTGTCCTGTTTGCTGTAATTTCCAGTTTGCTGTGAGGCACGTGAAAAGAGATAAGTTGTAAATTTGCTTGCTGATTTTTTGCTGAATATTTCTCACTGTAAAAAAGGCATTTTCAGAAATAAAGAAGAGTTCTCGAACTGATTTTCCCCAAGAGTTGCAGGGGGTTTTTCCAGGATCATATTGACCAAAAATCACTGTGTTCAAATGTGTTAAATGACTGTTTGTACCTGCTAATTTTTATTTATGCATTTTCTAGCATTCTGTAAAATTTTCAGAATTTGTGTTTTCAGCAAAAATTTATTTTTTCAGTTGTTGAATGTATGGATATGGGAAAAGGCATTTAACTATATGGAAGAAATAAGGTGGAACTGAAAACTGGGGTGGGAAATGCGAAATTTTTACAGTTTTGATGGTGGAGTCTCAATTGCACTCAGTCCATTTCAACGAAAATTATGTCCTTTCTAACTAACTATGGTGGAACATTCAAATACTTGGTAGCCCATTCCTGAATTTAGTCAATTTCTCTTCTTGCCACTTTCAGGAGCTTCAATACTTCGTGCACTTTCTTCTGAATGCCAATGAGGGGAGCCACCACTTGTTGTAGAAGTATCATCTCATCATATAACCATGCCATGGTGTCCTCCATTGGCCCCAACTTCTCCTGCATGGATGACTACCATTCTATTGTGCTAAATCTCTATGAAGATAATTGTTGGTTCTCCACAACAAGTTGTTCCACCTATTTCTTCACTACAACTAAATCTCTTCTCAATATAACATTCTCATTCAACATATATTCAGAGTTGTCTTGCATTGTTGTAACAAAAGAAATATTTTCTGTTATGATTTCCTTGGGATTCCTTCTGGTATTGGCAGTTACCACCTTATCTATAGATACTGAGACTTGGTTTTGAGGATCATTCGATAAGTATATTTACCTTTGCTGCAGGATCCTCTTCTTGAGTTGATCAAATGTGACATTGCACAATTCCATGACTTTGTGTTTAGGTGGAGGTGTGATTCCCATTTCCCCAAATGGGAAATTACCACCCATGAGAGGAAATTATTCTGGAGAACCTAGTTCGTCATCTATTGGTTGGATGGTATCCTCTTCCTCCAACTCTTCCTCTATCGCTTGAGTCAATTGTTCTTCCCCCATTCTTTGTGTTGCTTCTTCCTCTTGGGACTGAATTTGATGTTCTTATTCTTGTCTCCTTATTTCATCTTCTTCTTCTTGTTGTTTCCTGAGAAACTCATCTTACTTCCTCTTATCCTCTTCATCTAATTCTTTCCCTTCTTATTCATCTTGAATAACTCTTTTGTTCAAAGGATCAATTTCCCATTTCCTGCTACTTTCTCTTGTCAAATCATACTTGATCCTTTTCTTGGGAGCTACACTTTTTGCTTAAGGGGTTATTGTTCTACCTCCTGTACCTATATATCTTGAGTTGGTGGATCATGGGGTGAATTAGTCTCCATTCATGGATGTATCTTTCTAACTACATTGCATTAGTTCTTCACCTTCTCATCTCCTGAAGTAGATATTAATGAATATCCCTAATTGAAACTAATCCTTTCATAATGCTGCTGGCACACTCTCTTAGGATCATATGCATGAAAGTCCTTAGTTGCGAAGTGAAAGTGATCCAACTGTTATATTTTTGCAGCTACAGCCTTGTGGCACTCTAGTTCATATAATCTGATCCTCAAAGGGAAGGTGGGCCAAGGGGCTTTCTTCCTTCTATGGAGGACACTTAAAAAACCTTTATCCAACTGATATGCTACTTCTTGCAAGGCCTTTTTTTTGGTCACGTATTGCGACATGAGGTGAGGGGATATCTGACATCCAAATCATCTAGTGTATGTGCCCTTAGGAATTTCAAACCAATCTGCGATATCCTATAGTGACTCCTTCACCTAATTAGTCATGAAAGGAGGATTGATCTCAAATATCATATGGAATATAACTGCGAAGAAGTGCCGTTCTAAATTGTCGTATGCACCTCTGAAACTTGATTCCAATAAAACTTTGCAGTGGAAGTAGATTTGAAACTTTTTTTGCAAGGTCAAGTTTCATTACATTCCTAGGAACACATATCGTGCACAAATTCCATCTAACATAAATGCAGACATATAAAATTTTGGTGCCTAGTTTTCCCTCAAAGATGTTGTTTCCTGCCCCACATGACATTGCAACTCAAATGATAATATATCATCCCAATTGAAGATATTGCCATGGGTAACCACCAAGTTGAGTATATATATCCAATTTTCCTCAAACACTTCAATGTTCTTTCTCCCATGCAACTGACAACACATAGAAATAAGATACTGAAATACATCTTTGAGAATCCTAGTTGGATAAATTGTGGATGGGAAGTGATGAAACTTAGTAGGCTCTTGACACTAATATTTTATGATGTCACTTGTGTTGAGATCAACCCATCTGATGTAGAAGTCATTATTTTCATGTTTTACATGCCTTTGCATCTTGTAGTAAGTTTTCATGTCTTCTCCATAATAGATGGCGAGTTAACCACTGGTTTCACTATGAAGCACGAGATGAGAATCATCCATGTGTGTAATAATCTAATCAATCACTTCTGCACAAGGGATGACTAGGAATCTGAATGTGATCCTATGTATCCTCGACTGTTTGATATTGATGTATACTTCCAGATCCTCCAGGGTTTCAGTGAACTATTTTTGCATGAATGTGTCTTTTATTTCATTCCATCTGACCTCAATATACTTATCTATGAAGCACTATGTATCTGAATATATGGGAATGTAGGATTTTTCACTTCAACTACTTCCTCAGTGCTTACATTTGAAGCTTCATTTGAGGCCACTTTATGTGTAGTGGGAAGCATGGTTCAAACAAATGATGAGAGAGTAACAATACTTGTAGCTCGAACACCTGTTTATGGAAGAATACTCATGGAGACAAGATTAGATTTATGAAATATTCTATCTATTGCAACAACATCTTAGCAAATCATATTCAAAGAACCATCAAATGTTACTGAGCATGAAAGCCTATCAATGATGACTTGTAGCTACTTGCATGGGTAGAAAATTTACACGCAAACAAGGATGGTGCACTTTTAAATCACGAAGGAAGTTCAAGAGTCATTCGGGGCTTTATAGTGCACTCATATGCTCAAGCAAGAGAATGAAAAAACCAAGGGCGCAAGGGCGTACTTTGAATTGACGAAGGAGTAAAGTATTGATCCTTCAGGCCCTTAAGGTGCAATAATGCACTCAAAGAGATAGAGAGGGCACACTAGTGGATTTCGAAGATACGAAGGAACGAAGATTCTTGAATTCAAGCCTTCAAGGTATGCTCATGCACTCAAGGAAAAGGAGGGTGCACTAGCGCATGCCAAAGAGATGAAGGGAAAACATTTAAGCCTTCGGTGTGTGCTCATGTGCTCAAAGGAGGATGCAATTCTTCATGACGAAGGAAAGCATTCAAGAGGAGAACTTGTCTTTTTCCTGGTGCAATTTTCTGAGTTTGTCTAGACTTCAGGTTCCAGAAGTGCGCTATGCCAAAAAATGGTTCAAGGACAAGTCCAACAACAAGATTGGTTGACAGAAATATGAAGAGGAAATATTTACAAGTTTTTATGGGCGTTGTCACAATGATGATTAGAATGTGAATAGTTAAGGAATATGCAAAGTCACAACATGCAAAAACAAAATAACAATTGTGGAAGCAAGAATGAACATAAACACCAAAAAATAAACTAAAAAGAAAATAAATTCTAGTAAGGGAAGCGATATCAACAATAAAATCATGAAATGCAATCAATTGGATCAACATGAAAAACTACTTGGAACATATATCGACGAAGAGTTTCTTGATCCAAAGATGTGCACCTAACCTAGTTGAGAATGATTATGAGAATGAATGATTAGCTGGGTTAATTTAAAAGAGATTACATGGAAATTTGTCTCATTCATGGTTGCCACTTGTCAACAAATTACTGAGTTAGTTAAGGGAAGTTAAGTGAGCTCTTATTTTCTAGGAGTGCACCCACATGCAACAAGGAAGCTTATGCATGAATTATAGAAGGGTGTATATCTTCGTACTGAAGGAATGCACTCAAGGAGGGTGCACTTGCTAAGCATGAAGGAGGGTGCACTTGCTAAGCATGAAGGAGTGTGCTCAAGGAGGGCACACTTCTTCAACCTGAAGGAGTGCACTCAACACAAGAGCAAGTCTTCGTCATCTTGAAGTGCACTTTTGCCTTAAAGGGTAATTTCCTTGCTTTTGTTTCCTTTTGTGAGATTTTATGTTATTTTCGTGTGTGTGCATGATGAAAATATTAGTTTTTAAGTCAAGAAAAGTTATGAGCTCACCCCACCATGGCCTAGATAACATAAGCGCTTCTAAGGGTTAGGTGATGACACTTAGGAAACATTGACTTAGGAGGATGTGACACTTAGAGAAAACATACAAATATAAAATAAAATAATGTAACAACATAAGGGGGCTTGAAACGAAATTTAATATAGGCTCCAAAGTCGACTTAGGAAAAACATTTGGAGGGTCATTGACACAACAACAACATTTCCTTATAGAGACTCACTCTTGTCTCCCCTCTTGTGAAGGCCTACTTTTACACATAACAATTGTTGTTTCACAATGTCAACTTACTTGTTTGGTCAAAGGTTATGTGTATAATCTCTTATGTTATTCATTGCAACCAAGGAGAACCTTAAGTTATGGTGGCTAGGATGATACATGGGGCTCCTACTCCAAATAGTGTGAGGTTTAATTGTTACTTCACATCAGGGAGAGCCCCTGTATGTTGTTGGTATCCAACACCGTCAATAAGTCTTAGCATTGAAATCACCCACTATAAAGAATTCACCTAGTTGAGAATATGTTGTAATATCCACTTTTAAGGCTATAAACGGGTCTTTGTGTTCAAGCCCTCTGCTCTTGTAAGTTTTTTAAACTTGCGGTGCAATATAGCATGCTGCAATTCTAATGTGATTTCTATTTTTTTATATTTTAAACCAAATGGATTTTTATATTTTAGTCTTCTTTTTCTAATTGAATGAAGCAACCTTCTTTTTCCCTCACTAATACCATGATACCCCTGTGTCCTTTGTCATTCCCTACTGCCTTGTTCCACACTGCCATCTTCTAGTACCATTCAAGCAAAAGTGTCTTGCACCCTTCATGCTCATGTGTTTTATGAGTCAAATTATGTCTCTATCTTCCACAATAGGCCTTGACCCAGTTCCTCATCTCCATGGGTAACCTATGCAGTTCCAACAAACCAAACTTAAGGAACCCTGGGTATGACTTAATTGCCAATTTTTTTACATATGAGACTCACAATTGAGTCTTTGTCCTTGCTTGCCCATACTGGCCTTGCTGAATGGTTTCATGTTAAGGAATTCATTGTCTCTTATTTGTTACCATCTTGCTGCTCTGTTTTGGAATGAGGTACAAAATGCGTCATCACAACTTTAAATTTATAAATCCATGCTCTCTTGCCCTCATCCCTTGCTACCCTGACCTTTGACATTTCCTCCCTCCTTTCCTCTTGTTGTCTTATAGTTAAATCTTCTTCTAGAAAAAAGGGAGAACCCCTGAAGGGTTGCTTCTTTCTTAGAATAATATGTTTATCATGCATGCTAGGCATGATGAATTTTATGGGCCTAGCTCTCTCACCTCTAGTCTTACTCACCCTCCATGATTGGCATATTTTTCCTTTCTAAAGAAGCTTGTCTTTTAAGAAGTCCCTTGGAAGATTAAGAGTTCATTCATTTTTCCCATAGTCTTTCACCCCCTTAATAATTATGTTTGCTACTCTATCTTGCATTTCCTTTCTTTCTCTATCTTGCATGTTGTCAACCCGAATGCTTGCTTCTTCTTCCCTATTAGTAGAATTGCCAATAGCTTGAGACCAAGTTTTGAAAACTTTTGTGAAACCTCCTTTTATTTCTTCTATTTATTTTACTTCATGGTTATCTATTTGGGCAACCACTTTCCCTTTATCTCAAGATGTTTTCGAATTCACCACCTTTTAATTTCTACTACAAATTTCTTCATGTGTTTTCATTTTGTCTTCCCTATCAATAGAGCTTCTTGTAGCAATGCCACATGCTCCTTCAAAACTTTATTGCTTTATGTTAAAGATTGATTTTCAGTGGTTATTACATGAATTTTATGATCTCTTTCCTTCTCTTTAGCTTCTAAAACCTCCAACCTCCTCTTTGCACTTAATAATTCTTTCACATAAAGATCATATGACCAAGTGAGAGGTGTGGATGTGGGGCTATAGAATGCAGAGTCATCAATGAATTTTCCTCTGGGCCTACTGTTGCCACATGCTTGCAAATGGTACTTGTTTGAATATTTCTTATTATGAAGGACCTGAGTAATTTCCCTTTGAGATCATTTTTTCCTTATTTTCTCCCATTTTAGATGGGCTAGTCTTACCTTTAAAATTCCCTAAAACTGTTTGGAATTGACCCAAACCCACTTCCTTACCTTGGCTAATGAGGAAATTGTGACTTGTCCTAGCTCATTTGTTTCCACAGGTTCTAAAATTTCTTGTCCCGTTGTCATGTTTGAATGCATTTTCGTTGCCTTAGAAAAGGGAACACAACAAAGACTAAATTTGATTAGTAAAATAAAAACTTACAATGTTCTTGTTCCTATTTACCTTCCCTGTCCCTATTCCTACTCTTTGTTCCTGTTCACTGACCCTGTTACTATTTCTGTTCACTTTTTATGCTCACAAGAAGATCTATGAATACTCACGCTACCAAGATAAGATTATTGTAAGTGAATGGTCGTACTCTCCATCGTCCAACCCTCCAAGGCCTTGTTATATGAATTGTTGATTATGCCCTTGATCTCATCAACCCTATTAACGCATGTGAAGGGAAGTCGACACTCCCTTGTAGGTTTGAGGACAAGCAAGGTTTTGGACTAGAAAGATAGGTTGCACATTATGATTGAGGACAAGTGAGGCTTTGGAATAGGAAGATATGTTGCCCCATTATTTCATCACTTACTTCCAAAGTTGGCCCCTCATCCTACCATTCTAAGGTGGTGAAAAGACAGACACTAATGACCTAGTGTGTATGTAAGTTATTTTTGGATTGGGTTCTTCATCATTAGGAATGGAGGATAAGTGAAGATCATTGAGTTTTATATAGAGAAATGAGTGCAAAATGGGATGGCTTTGATTTTCATATAAATTAAGTAGATGACCAAGGGATAATTTTGTGTTTCCATAATTATTGGTGTTGTTGCTTTCTAATCTCTTCAATATGAGAGAATTGACATGACCTATATGGATCTAGTCAAAGTTAATGTCACCTAAGAGAATGGGAAGGAATTAGAGTATTTCAGTGAGCATGCTATATTGGTGTGATATATGTATCCCACCTAGGTGATTTTATGCATGGTATTATATCTAACTTAATTAGAGTGTACTTTTTAGTTCCCATTGTGCATAGGTGATCCAAATGTGGGAATTGTGGAATATTATATAGTCAAAGTGCTCCAATTTTTTATGGAACTCTTTTCTCTAAATCCTATTGGAATTATGTTGGAAGTCTAAGTTCAAGCTTTGTCCAAGAAACTTGGCTCCCCAGGGGTTTTTGGCCAATTTTAAGTTTAACCAAATCATCAATTTTCCAAAAAAATGATCAAGATACTTAGAAATGAGACTTGTCTGAAAAATGAGACTTGCCAAAAATGGGGTGATCTGTGTCACCCATATCAAATGCAATGCTTGTATGCCACCTAACAATTCACAACGTTTCATCATTAAAATCCAAAATTAGATTGTCTTGGTTCTGACCAAACTAGTATAAACTTGTAATCTCCATTTCAATGAAGTGTTATAGTTAAGGTATGATATATGCAATGAAATATTGCATGGGATACATTTGAATACCACTTAGCCATAAATTCAGTCAAGCATATATATAGAATCAACTTAATCGATTTCTAGCTTAATATAATATAATGGATTTACAAATATTTAGTTTACTTAACAACATACATATAAGATAATAAGCCAATCAATTACATCGAACATAAGGATTACATAGTAAAATACTTTGATTAATTCAAATTAGTGATAGAATTTGAAGAGTTACTCTTTATTTCAAGTTGAATGGCATATTTTCATCCAACCCTCCCATGATGAATAGTTGTAAAAGTAATTGTACTTTAATTAACAAGAGTAAACTAAATACACATTTCAAAATAAAAAGTTACTTTAAATTACATATTATCCTTCCAATTTTTTACACTGTTAAAAAGTTAACAAACCATCGAAAGATGGTTGTAATTTCAATAAAGAATAATAATAATCATACTTGCAATTTAAGCTAACCCTTTTCATGGGTTATATGTATATTAACAATATAAAATGTAAATCACAAATACCAAGTTGTACTTGTTTGAACTGTGGAGGAGTTTCAAAGTGTAAAAATGACAATGTAAAGCTTTAGACACAATGTTAAAATCAAACATTTTGATGAAATACCAATATGAAAGAGAATTTGTTTTTCATATCCATATAATGTGTAGACATTATAACTTAGATTCATATCTTAAGTATATCATGATCATTCTTGACCATAGAAGTCATGCCTGTTGTATATCTCATCAAAGAAAAAGAAATTGTCTTAGACCTTGAGGCTTTTGTTGAAAGGGAATAATTCTACCAAAGTGATATAAAAGCCATGAAAAGAGCCTAGTTGATTTATAAGGCTCTAAGAACGAGCAAATCTAGAATGATTGCACCCATTGCTTATTATGTAGGCTAAGATATCTATAATTTTGATATTCCTAAGGTTGATACAAACACAAATCTAAAGGAAATTTCTCATCAAGGCCACCAAGTATTGAGGACAATAACTACTCATTCTATTTTTGAAATCATGCAGAAAATGCGTGACAAAATGGTCATTAGAGCATATCCTTATTGCATATGTCTAAGGATAACTTGAATTATGTTATTTCTTACTTAGGAATCCATCACGAGCATTATAAACGTTTCTCCAAGCAATAAGGTTGTGAATGATAGACCTGGGTATTCTTGGGATTGTGATGAGACATGGTGAAAGAGATTGAAGGAGCATTCTTGAATATTTTACCCTTAAAGTAAATTGATGTCAAAGTTTCTAGAAACAAGGAGTGTTATAGATAAAGATACATAAAATTCTAGAAAAGATAATTGATTAAAGTGGTAAAGAATTGAAGATGCAAATAATCAAATAAATGGAATCACAATTTTCGTTGTTGTAATTTCAACTTTAAGTTTTGTGATATTGATAAATTATTTTTTCCATATATTCATATAAATACTTAATCAAAAGCATACAAGTTATTACTAATCTAAACAAAGTTTTTTTTTTTACCAAACAAAATCATTAACACGATTTTTGTGTTGAAAACCACAAAAATTGTGCATTATATTTATAACGAACTTGACAAAACCTTTATGATATCATAGAACTGTCGAGAGATTTACATGAAAAATTTAATTATGTGTTTTTCCCCAAGTGTTTATTGCAACAAAGATCTTATGAACAACATACTAAGGGGTCAAAAGGCTAGCTAATATTCTCAAATAATAATAAAATATTAGATACCAATGTTATAACCATGTAATATTTTTCAACATCTTAGATACTTTTAGAGAGATGAAATATATGACCATGAAGAAAGAGAAATTACCTCATTTTCCTAGGTTCAATATGTGTCTTTTTTATTATTATTCGGAATAGTCATTTAACGACACATTTGTAGTGAATCTTGCTAATAAGTTTTCGATGCCACTGTCGTTTACAACTATACTATGTGATTGATAAGCCCACAAATGTTCACAAATAATAACAAAATATTAGATACCAATGTTATAACCATGTTAGATTTATCAATGTGTTGGATTTTTTAGAGAGATGTAGTATATCATCACGAAGAAAAAAATTAACCTCATTTCGTGGTTGTGTAGATGTTTATTTTTTTCTCTTCAAAAATGTCATTGTATTACACATATTTTGAATCTTGCTAATAAGTTTTCAATGCCATTGCAATAATCCGTGACTAATTGTTTTATTTTTTTGCAAAAGCAAGAAAGGGAAAAGTTAACAAATGAAGTGACATTATAGCAAGTATGGGATTTGTACACGTTAACTATACACATTAAATGCCATGCCAATTGTTATATTGACAATGACAAAATTTGCACATAATAGATGAATTCAAGTGGGAATTAGAAAGATAAAGTGTGTAAGCTTCTATGCGAAGCTTATATTAAGTGGCACTAAGAATCTTAGATATCCTCAATATAGTAATAAGATATACGACCATGGATTTTGTAATTGTAGAATGGTATACCATATCAAAAAATAAATTAGAGTTAACAAAAATAGAAATGAGTTTAATCTTTAAATATTATAGATGATTTTAGTGTGTAAGTATTAAAACTAAAACTAAAATAAATTAATAGGGGTTAACAATAAAAAATATATATTTTATGATTCACATTCATTTTTTATAAGAGGAAAAGTCTAGTGTTAATTAAAATATTGAGAAATTAAAAGTGTCTTTTTTAAAATTAGCAGTTGTCATAACGCGACTTTTTGAAAG
>APFE031062076.1:0-11347 GCA_000404065.3 Pinus taeda | reverse complement strand
TCATTTTATCATACCGTCCAAGTTCCGTAAAATTATTACCATAATTATTCAACTTCATTGGTTGATTGCCAATATTTGTTCTTTAGGTGCATCATCCTTAGATAGACCTTACAGTGATACCTTTAGAATACCAAGTTACCAAAGTCTTCCATTATGTTCAAATTACCTCAATACTCTTCTTTTATGCTCCAAAATAAGTTGTTTCTTCTTACTAATTTATTATCTATGTTGTGATATTTCTTCTTTAGGACCTGAAATATTTGATCCAAGCTGGCCATAATCACGTGAACTATCATTAGTTACCAAAAAATTGCAAGTTTCTGCTTCTCATTTCTCTTTAGACAACTTTAACCATTACAAACGTCATGTAACATTATACTCAACATCTGAACTTAATCCAACTCTGTATGGTTTGCCACTGAGACTAAATATACCATCATGTAGCGTGATGATGTTCAATATACAAATGATATGAGTGGTAAATGAGCAGATACATGTAATGCAACCGGTGGTGAGTAGTTATACGAGCATGCCAGTGTGCCATATCAATAGTACGATCTTTCAGAGAATTACACATCGTCAATTATGGGTAGATTATTACCATCCAAGATTACAAGATCATTTATTTTCTAACATTATTCTGATGTCAAGAATCCGATTGTTGTAGCTTATTGCTAAGAATATATCTGCCCTTAGATACCAAATTGGATAGCTAATTAAAGAAAAACTGCAATGTGATGTGAGTTCACTAGATGATCCAATCCATCCACTAATTCACCTTTCAAATGATCATTGAATGCAAAATAAGGAGTATTAATGATCTAGATTCTATCAATCACGGAGATGTGGTTCAATATCCACCAAAATTCGAAGAAGTGCTTCGAGTCTCGTGACTATAAGAATCTTTTTCCTATTCAAGATTTACCTTATCCCAATCCTTATGGAAAGTATATTAATCTACAAAGTGGATATGCCTTTAACCAGTTAAGGCCTCATGAAGAAAACTGGTCATGATAGGGGTCCTCATGACCGGACAATCATAATTACATGTGGAGGCCGTTTCTGGGTAACCCTACGTAAAACTTTTATTTGAATAAATTAACTGGTACTACTCGGAGGCATAAAGTGACATTTTCTTTTAAGTCACATTCAGTTTACTATTTTTTTCATGGTCATGGTGTTAATCTATGACAGTTATAAAAAGTTTGTGTATTGATGTTAAGGTTTCAGTAAATTTAATATGATTTATGGTGAAGTAATATTAATATGATATATATGTCATAAAATTTATTAATCAAGCATAAAAATATTCCACACCATAAAGAAAAGACACTGCCAGCCAACCCAGAACCGGATCGGATGACGGGGAAGGTTATTCCTCCCCAACACAAAAAAATAACCATTTTATTAATTATATGGTCTGCCTGCAAGCGCACCTGCGAAGGCAACACCATCCCTCACATTACAATACATTTTAGGCATAATAATTTCTCGGATAAGACATAAAATTTTCTGCATAGACATAATACATAAGATCGTAAGTTTGCGGTCATGGATATGCATGTTCCTACAAATTCCATTGTTCCTTTCGACAACAATGTCGAAAAATCTGCACACACTATAGAGTCAACAGTACCATTTACACAATGTTAGGTACCAGAACCTACTCCAATATATTCATATACCCAAATCACATATCCCTCAATAATGACTACATGATCTCTCTATATAGATATCCAACCATTGCACATATTGCCTCTTTATTAGGCCAACCACTATTGTTACATATATATTTTGATTTAACCCCATATATGCCCACCCTGGGATCATCATCATATCATCTTTCAAAAAGCTTTGCAATGGTTTTCCCAACCAAATGACAAATACATAATAAGAAAATGCTAATGATAAATGAGGAAGTAATATAATACACATTGCAGATGTTGCTTTGCAACCGAAATTTGGAGATGGCACTATTTCTTTTCTTTCTGAATAGAAATTGTGTGATTTCCATAAACGTTAAGGTTAGTTTAAGTGGAAGCTCCATAAAATTAAATAACTGAGATTTCTTTCAGGAAAGTAAGTCTAGCATCACATTTTGAAGTATATTATAAAGTAAAGTAAATAAAACGTTTTCAATAATCATATGCTTCACAGGGATGGATTTGACTCCGTCATGCTACCCAAAGACTCCAGCAATGCTAATATGACACTATTCAGAACTGCAAATGTTAATTTTAGATCTGAATTTCTTTCTTGATGATTTGAAGTACACACAAAGATTTAGAAGTATTCATTCCAGATCAGCAAGCTTTATATGCAAATATGTGGTCTTATTCTTATGAATCTTGACAATCTGAGGCAGATCTGATAAGGATTGCCCCATAGAATCAGCAAGCACTATTGAGAGGTGCATTGTTGGTTACAGGGGCAGTGTTGATAAATTGTCCATTCTGAACCACTTGAAACTGATTTTTCAAAGGGAAATTTCGAGTGATAGCACGACACATACAAGAACTACAGAAAATTGATTGTCTCAACATGGACAACTGTCAAACACGGTAAGCAGCATTGGCTGCAACAAATTGTATGCCTTCACTGAAAAGGCATGAGTATACACTCCTAGTCATTTTTTAATAGATATTCAAGATGTGGCACTTTTATTCAGAATACTTCATCAAAAGAAAACCAACTTGGAGTTTCTGAGTTACATTGGTAACGATCCCAAAGCCCGAATGTTAAAACTTTTTATCCTAACAACAAAATTTCGATTTCACCAGTGAATGCCATTAATAAAGTACATACTTCCTTAATTCTAACAATGAGATAGCCCAATTCAATCTATAATTACTCTTGACCCACCAGAGATAATCTCTCACAAACCCTCCACAAGAGAAAACCCATTCTTGCAGCACAGCTAGAGAAACCCTCCAACAGGAATCAAAAAACCACAGGGTAATTGATGGTTCATAACAGCAAATGACTACAACAGTGAGAACTCATTTCACTATCAATATTTACCCTCAAAAAGACACTTCGTTGAGTAGCTTCTCTTCTAGATCAGTCGTATCTCTTATCAAATTTATACCATGAAACCCCAAAACGTTTTCAGAGACACTGATTTTTTTAATAACTATGACTAAGTGCTACAAGGACCTTCAAATTTAATTAAAAACACTATGGGTGGTTTAGTTAAAATTCTGGTAGATATCTCTGCCCCACACTGTAAGAGCAATAAATAAAAAACATATTATGGGACGTTAGTTGACCAACTGGATTTCATGGCTTTGGGGTTTCATAGAAATAGTATTCTAACTTCAATAGACTAAAATAAAAAGCTTATCATTGAAATAAACAGAGCAGAGAACGATATAACAATATGTGTTGAACAAAGAAGTCTTTTTCATTGCTACACCAGAGCTTCGATAAAAATGGATACATGAGAAAATAACTCGGTGCAAATATTTCACGAGCATCAGCTTAACGCAAAATTAAAATACACAATCCTTGGATGATTAACAAAAGGTCCATATTATACTTTGTAGGAACAGCACCAAGTAGAACTAAGATTAATGTCTTAATGGAAAACAAAAAGTAAAACTAAAATTAATATTTTGCTGGAAAACAAATACTTACAAATGAAGTTACCTCTATTATTAGTCAATGGTAGGCTTCGATATATTTGCAGCTATCGCTGACAATAGGTTAAGATCAACAATTTCACAACTGGTTAAGAATGTCCAGCCACGGATCCTTGACATGTCGGAGCACAATTGCTCAGAAATTTAGGGATATATATTAATTTGCATTTTAGAGCTGTTCTAAAAAAACATCTCCTCTGTTCCAGTACTAACTGGTCATTAGAGCTGCTTTACAACCAGTCATCCTTTTATACTTCCACTCTTGTAATTTTGTTCTTAAGGGATTTGCTTTAATTCTTAAGAGGGGATTTTAAAAACTATTATCAACAACAACAATCAATTAGTTTGCTTGACAATTCTTGGTATCACGCATCACCCTTAGAATGACACAGACAAGATTAATCTGTTTCCAGCACAATTACTGAACTGGTATTTACAGTCCACTAATGGTAATAATGACTGGGCACACCACAACAACAATGGTTTTTTTTTTCTTTTATTTTTATTTTTATTTTTATTTTTTTAAGCAAAAGATCAATATTATTTGATCTCTCTAATTCTAGGCCAGGAAATTTGCACTTTTTAGTCATACAGCCCTTCCTGCTCCCAAACATCTACCAGAAATTCAACCATTTCCAAGCACTCGCTCATAAGTTGTATTCTAACTTACACATGCATTAGAAACATTTAATACCGTTTAGCAAGACTTTCTTATTGGGTTAACCCCCATCTTGGACAAGTTTAGCGGCTGACTTAATCAGAAAGGAAGAAAAAGGTTGTGCGAGCAACCATTCAGTGATATGGCACAGGAAAATGAACGAAAAATACTTGCTGGATTGCAAGAGAAAGGGCAGAGAATATTTACTTTGGTCGCTTGGAGGACACCTGGACCCTTCTTACTTATTTTGTCCGTGAAATTGAAAGCTCAGACATTATGAATTTTTCCAAAATTTGTAAACAACAAATTAAATTATTTCGCTTTATTAACCATTTCCAGAATTGTTAATGTTAAAAGAGATGTTTGGAATTTTTATTCATTGGATGTTCTTCAATATGTTACCTTGATCATCATTTCAAATATTTCTATTAAAAATAGATTGCATTATCCGAATAAAGGCTACCCAAAATCAAATGTATCTCATGGCATATTAACCTTATTGCATGCTGTACCGGGTAACGATCTTCCTTAAACTAACGCAAAATCACTGTGTATATGGAACAGGCGCTGAATTTGAAATATTTAAAAAATTGTTATGAAAATAATTATTCACTAAAGTACAATCGATTTTAATAAACCAATGAGGATCAATTAGCAGAGAATTTGATCCAGTGACCACTTCACCCCTTTTAAGGAAAGCCTAAACAATAAACCCATCAATCAGACTTTAATCACTCAAAATCAAAAACATAAACAAACCATTTCCATTTAAAAAAAAACTAATTTGAACTAATTACCATCAATAAATCAAAGTGTCAAAAGTATTCATCTACAAACTATTTCTAATGAAATAGTATCAAGATTATCTTTATCCACATTTTATTTTCAATATAAATAAACCTTATCAAAATCATCTCTACCAAGTTTAATTTGCACAATTCAGAATTACTGCCAGAAGAATTACATAATCTTCAAATGGAAGAATAGAAAAACCCTCAGAATGCAACTTCACAATACAGTACGAAACGTATTGCTGTGGAAGGACGATTTCAATTTAACGGAAGGATGGAGACCAGAGGAATTTCATAATTGAAAAATGTAGAGAGAACAATCATTTCTGGATAAAAAAAAAATCATGTACAAAAATAATACCACATGCATGCATACAGTGAGAGAAGAATTCCATTTCATCGAATGCAATTAAGAGACTTTCACTTTCAATTGAAAAACAATCACAATCCCAACATCACAGTAACAACTCTGCACATGTATTTTCAATATCTCTATATTCCAAAACAATCCACTGTTCACAGTGGTATCACCGCAAAATTTTCCTGATATATTCGGCAGATTAGTTTTGAAGAAAAACATGGCAGAATTCAAGTTCTTTGAAATCAAAACATTCACCGAAGTTATTTTAAAACATTTATTACTTTCATTTTCAATTTCAAAATGAGAACCTCCTGCGACTAAGAGATCAGTAAAATGTCACAATAAATTTTTCAATCAACCCATATATTTATTTCGTTTGATTTGTAATCCTTCCAATAAACAAGCCTAAATTCAAACAAGTGAATTTATTAACCAGCTTATACAAGCCTATTAATAACCCCTTGCTTAGCACATATCAGATGCATCAAGCAGAAACTGCATGCATTTGCACTCAGAGATCAGGTTATAATTCTAGGACAAAATCTTAGGGTGAGAAAATTAAAACAATTTTTACATACAAGGTAAAGTAAAGAAAGGTTAACTTGTACACTCACCTGAAGATTTCAAACAAAGCAGCATACCAGTTAACCACTCCTCACTATACAAGACATTCAGATGGTTAATTATACGAGTCCACGATAAAACCATCAAGAAGTTCAAACATTTAATTGGTTCAAAAAAAGCATCCACCTACCTTATACATGACTACACCTATTGTTCACTAATGGGAGGACAAAAAGACGTCATCATTTGAAATGCATCCAGAACTCAGATTGTTAGATATGGACCGACTTCCTAATTTAATCTTATAATCACAACTCAATTGACAGGTTGGAAAAATAGCAGATATCAAGCAAGTGCTTTCAAACCCAGCCCTTTACAAGCTCTAAAGATCAGCCGAACTGACACACGTTAAAACTTGAAATGTTATCAGATCCCACATGTTGTCGAGTTTACCCAAATTTGTAAACCCTAATCCAGATATTGCACAAATTAGAAACCTATATACTAATGACATCTAATAACAGAAAACAGAACCATGTTAAATAACCATTGATGAATAGAAATAAACAATATGCTCGCTATGCGCCAAGTGACTTTGGAATGGTTCCCTGATAAAAGTATAATTTATATTACCAGTGTCGGTTGTAGGGATCAAATTCGGGACTTTGGTGAATGAAACAAGCGGCATAGCCACTGGAGCAAAGCCAGATAGTAAAAAGTATAGATCCTATAAATGGCTTTCCAAAAAATTTACAAATTCGTCTGCGAGATCTAACGAAACCAAACGAAAATATGGAATATCCTGAGTCGCAGAGAACCGTGTTATAAAGATCTCGGGAAATCCTCACCGTGAATAGATCAAAATAACGTCAAGGTTTCGCTAGCGCAAGTAAAATTCGACCGATTTCTCCATAACTACCCAGAATGAAAAAATTCCACCCAAGTCATCCATAAGTTGGATGCAACCGCACTGAACTAAGCATCTAACCACTTCTCATAATAAATTAGATCAAGAGAGCATATTTTAGACCAGCGTTTGAACCGTCACCTGATAGAATTCACTGCCAAGTTGTGAGCCTTGCAGATTAGCGCAGAAACGTAATCACCAAAACCAATCAAAATATAACTATGCAGTAAGTATGCATTGAATAAAGAAAATTTATGGCATAGTGGGGGTTTAAAAAAAATTATGCCGCCTCATGGAAGTAATCAACCTGTAACTTTAAAACAAGTCAAGTTAAAATTCCAACAAAGTAAATTTTTCGGATGCCCATAGGCCCGAAGGGTTAAACTGCCTCTGATACCATATGTAACAGCCTAAAAACAGATATCTAATTAACTTATTAACATTAAATTTAAACCCTTACCTGAGCTTACTTGTGGTAGAAATAGGCTTACCGCAACAGGGTTTCGGGGACGACTCTCCTCCCAACCGTAGGCTCAATTGTGCAAAATTCTGCTACAACTGGCCACCCCCGAGCCCTCAATCAATGACTACTGCCAGTGCTCCTAAGTCTTAGTATACCATTCTCCCAAGAGAATGAAAGATAGAATCTCGGAATGATAGAATGCAAGAATGCCTACGGTTGGGAGGAGAGTCGTCCCCAAAACCCTGTTGCGGTAAGCCTATTTCTACCACAAGTAAGCTCAGGTAAGGGTTTAAATTTAATGTTAATAAGTTAATTAGATATCCGTTTTTGGGTTGTTACAGTTGACCGTGGTTGACCATGATTGACCAATGGTTAACCATGACTCACCATGATTGACCAATTGTCAACATCATTAAAAAATGCTCATTATTCAAACAATTGAGAAATATTAATATAATATAGATGAAATCTCCTGGAATGTTGGGTGTTATTACTGGTATGTCTAATGTTTCGAGTGAACACTTTACCCGTCTTTAGGGACATTAGGATTTTCTTATGATGTAAGAGTGTTGGATTGAATCAAATAGGAGGAATCAGAATATAGTCATTAAGGAGGACAAGGATGAAGAGATCGTTGGTTATAAATAATAGGAGTTGAAACCATAAAAATAATGAGTTCAATGCAATTGGTAAATAAAATAATTCAATGATTGGTAAAGATTCAAAATTTAATTAAATAAAATAAATAAATTTTAATTTAAGTGGTGAAGATTAGTTAAATGATGATATAATAATATTACTTAACCAAAAATAATAATAAAATAATAGTATTAATTGAATAAATTATATTATTATTTAGGTCAAATTTGAATTAAAGGAAAGATCTAATAAATAAATTAAAGAAATAATTAATAAGTAAATCCTTTAGAACGAGAAAATTCTTTAAGTTAAACTAAATCAATGGAAAATATATATATATATATATATATATATATATATATATAAAAGTAGACAGGTCAAAATAGAATAAAAGAGGGATAAATGAGGGAATAAAAGAGGGATAAATATATTATAGTAAAACAAATAAATAATGAAGATGATGTTTAAATAGAATAAAGGGGGATTAATGGGAATTAAATCATCTAAGAGAAATTTGAGATAATTTATTTTCTAATTTATGATTAGAACCTATATCCTGAAATTTTTTAGTGATTGAAACTTTTAGATTGATATAAGAAGATAAAGGGATAACTAAAATTAGAAAGGACTAAAAGAGGAGTCAAAATTAGATTGAAGAACTTTAAAAGAAATGGGATATGAAAAGGAGGGGTGGTAAAAGGGAGAAAAGGAATGGGTGAGGGTGAGGGTGAGGGTGGGAGGGAAGAGGGGAGGGAAGGATGGCTTAATATTTATTGTTAGAAAGATCGGATTTAGAGGCCAAGAAATGGATGGTGGGTTTCGAAGAAAGGCTTAACTGATACCCACTTTCTCGATTAAACTTGTGAGGTTGTTTTTCAAGTTGAAGGGCTTCTCTAATGACACATTTGGATTGGAAGGGAACGAAGTGTTAATAAAACAATAATCCTAGTCTCTGCCCTCTTCCATTCCAACTGTGTCATTAGAGAAGCCCTCTAAATTAAAAAACATCCTCACAACTTTAATCGAGAACATGGCTACCATTTAAGCCATTCTTGGAAATCCACCATCCATTTCTTGGCCTCTAAATTCGGTCTTTCTAACAATACATCTAAAGTCCTCCTTTTCTCCCCTCTCCATCTCCCCTCCTCCATGCCTATTCTCCTTTTTCTCACCCCTCCTTTTCATATCTCATTTCTTTTAAAATTCATCAATCTAATTTTGACTCCTCTTTTACTCCTTTCTAATTTTAGTTATTTCTTTATCTTCTTATATCAATGTAAAAGTTTCATACATAAAAAAAATAAAAAATAAAAAAAATAAAAGAATAGTCTTATATGTTCCAATCATGAAATTAGTAATAAATTATTTCACATTTCATTGATGAATTAATTCTCATTAATCCCTCTTTTATTTTATTTAAATCTAGTCTTCATTATTTATTTATTTTACTATAATCTAATTATCTCTCTTTTATTCCCTTATTAATCTCTCTTTTATTCTATTCTGACCTACTCTACTTATTATTTATTTATTAATTTTACTATTTTAATTTTAATATAATATATTTCATTTCATTTACTTTAACTTAAATCCATTTCTAATTTAATATCCAATTACTTGGTTAATTATTTCTTAATTTATTTATTAACTCTCTTTTTTAATTCAAGTTTGATCTAAATAATAATAATTTATTCAATTTATTACTATTATTTTATTTATTATAGTTAAGTAATTTATATATCATCATTAAAGAATCTGAATTTACTTAAATTAAACTTTATTATATTTATTTAATTAAATTTGACTCTTTAGCAATTATTGAATTATTTTATTTACCAATTTTTTAAACTCATTATTTTATGGTTTCAACTCTTATTATTTATAATCAACTTTCTTCATCCTTGTCTTCCTTAACAACTATATTCTAATTCTTCCTATTTAATTTAGTACAAGACTCTTCTCATCATAAGAAAATTTTAATGTCTTTAAAGGTGGGTGAAGTGTTCACTGGAAATGTCAAACATACCAATGATAACACAATATTCTAGAAGATTTCATCTACATCAAGTTTATGGCTATGAAAATATACATTCTAATATGATATTAATATACTCAAGTAATTTATGCTTCTATTGTTGAAATTTATATTCCTATCATGAAATTTACAAATTTTATAGTTTTATTATAGTTTTATTGTTTTTTTTGCTAGTTAAGACTAACCTAAGTACCCACAGGGGATTTGAACCGGTGACCTATCGCAAGGAGTGCCTTAAGAGCGCACCCATTCACCATCAATCCAAAGCCCCGTGGGCTTTATAGTTTTATTGTTGAAATCAAAATAAATTTAATTAAATCATATTAAGTTTTGTATATTAAATATTTGATGTGCGTTTTGTTTATAAAATTTTTTTTTTTTTTTTTTTTTTAAGTTACTTTATTTGTTTCATTTGTTTAATCATATTTTTTTAAATATATTCTAAATGTATAAAAAAAAAAAATAACATTATATAATTTAGATAATTATTATATTTTTTTTTGACCACGACCATATTTGATCTTCATTTTATTTTAATACCTTAAAAATCTTCATCCATAATATAATTTATATAATCCTATAAAAATCTTCTATATCTCATAATTTATATAATAGATTTAATTATAGCTTCATTATTTACATGAGGAGGTTATGATAGTGAGTTTCATCTCTCGGTTAACTTATTAATTTTTATGGCTTAAATTCATTCCATTAAAACTTCGAATATTTTATATCAATTTAGGAAGATAATATATTCAACAAAAAGAATTTGTAAATTTATTTTTCTAATATTATTATCTATATCTATCATCAGATATGTTATGTATTATATTTATGTATTATCTTTAATTCTATGTATAAGATTAGGAACATTTTTATTGTGATTTTTATTGAAAATGTTTCAAAATATTCAAGATATAGATTACAGAAGTTTGAATTTGAAGGCCTTGTCTATGGAGGCAGAGGAATTTCTGGGACAATCAAAAGTGGTCGGAATTCGGATAAAATATTTTGAGAAAATCTTGTAGAGATGGTGCTTGTATAATGTTTTTGATGGTGGAAATGGACGGCCAAAAGTGGCAGGAATCCGGATAAAATACTTTGAAAAAATATTGTAGAGACAGCGTTTGAATAATCTTTTTGATGGTGGAATGGATTCAGCACCATCAAAAACTTCTAGGGAAACTAAAATCTTAAAGTTTGACACCTATAACTTGGTTTTACAAAAATTCCTGCCAAATTTTATCAAAATATGATTGGAATTTCCATAACTTTGAGGGCAAAAAAA
>APFE031062068.1:150704-177653 GCA_000404065.3 Pinus taeda | reverse complement strand
GGGCCAATCTAACATTTATGAGTGGATTTTGGGGGGAATGATCTAATTTTAATTCAAATTTGCCTATATATTACGGATAACTTCCTAGTGAGAAATACTTTTCATTTTAAGATTTTTTAGCTTGTGTTATCTGTTGCGTATGAACCCTAAGGTCTTTGAATATTTAGTAGCTAGTTCTGTCTTTGAGAGTTTGCCTAAGGAGACCTAGCAACTCCTTAACAACCTCATGTCTACACCAGTTGAAACCGCAAGTGCGGAAGGCACTATTTCCTCTGAGGGGGGTGCACCTAAAGATGTGGGTATGGAGGTGCCCGCAGTAGTGCTAAAATCATCGATGTCACCTAGGAAAAAGCCTACACTGACAAGAGAGGGTCCCAAGACAAAGAAGGATAAGAGAAAGAAGGCCTGGTCGGTGCGTGAGTCACTAAGAAGACATCCGAAGAAAGAAAATCCCACTGCACAGGAGAAGGGAAAAGTAGTAGACCTCGAAGCTGAGGAGGGCACCGAGGACATTGATATCGAGGGGGTCGACCTGATTTCAAAGTTGCCAGAATACATTCCTCCTCACCAGGGCAAGGTGAAGGTCCCAAAGGATCACGATGAGGGTAAATTCCCCCTTAGTACACCCCTACTGCCAGAACATATTACATTTGAAGGTCCTCACTTGGTGCACATCCCGCACATGAAGTTATAGGATTGGGACTTGGGGGACACTGAGGGATTCCCCCGCATGGATACCGATACATTTATGAAGTGCATATTCTATGAGGACTCTGGTGTCACCGCACTCGAGCCTGCAAAGTGGATTTGGGGGGTGGAAAAGGTAGGAATGTTGAATCTGCTTTGGATACCACATTACCTCCGCACCCCAATCAATTTGATTGATATTAAACAATTGTTGTGCCTAGTGCACGGCGGATGCCTGTGGTTGGGAGAGCTGATACCAATCACATACATATTGATCCACATAATTACCTTTCTACTGCACTCTAGGCTGAATCCAACCAAAGTGTTTGGCAAAAAAATGGGTGAGCGTGACCTTGCCGAGAAGATGAAAGACAAGTTTAAGCTTGTCAAAAATCCGCACAGGTATTCAATCTCTAACATTACAGACCCCGCGGTGAAGGTGGCCACCCAAATCTTGTATGGTAAGATAATGAGGAAGTGTCACGCAGATGAGGTGCCGATGCCAATAGTTTCACTAGCGACCCAGTGCGCGGAGGGCATACAATTCAACTAGGCACACTACCTATGTTGCGAGTTCCTTGCAAATTGCAGGGAGGCTCAGGACCACGACAAAACATTTCACTCTTTGTGGCTACTTCTTTCAATAGTTCTAGTTGCGTGGGAGTTGCTAGAGGATAGCCAATTCCCTTCGATCGTGACAGATATGCCTGAAGTAGCGAATTTTGCTTCGCTATGGGCCATAAAGGATGTAGAGAAAGTTTGGGAGAGTAAGATATTTTGGGCGTTGATGGATTCAAGCATCTGTGTGGCTATCAACTAGAAGCCACAGTTGTTGCCAATTGTCTTTGAGAAGTTTTCTAGATATGTGGAGTTTAAGGTGGATTTCCACTGTATCTCCATACAGGTGCGAAAGGACCCTGAGTAGAAATGGTATGACCTACCATACCTAGTAACGAATGATGCCATTGTAGTGGTCCTTGAGCATTGGCCTGCAAATTGGTGTACAACTTCAGATTTGTCTGCGGGCTCTAGTAAGTCAACAGAAAAACAGAAAAAGGAAGCGGCCCAACTGAAGGTTTAGCAGCTGGCCGAAAAGAAAAAGAAGGAGGCCACAGACAAGGCCCAAGCCAAAGTGGAGCGCGCCGCCAAGGAACAGGAGGAAGAATGTGACTCTAACATAAATCAGAAGTTTCCTTCACCTCAAATAGAAGAAGAAGAGCACTTAGAATAGAGCGGTGGAGACTTGAAAACCACTCCCTTCTGAGTGAAGCAGAACAGGGAGCAGGAGAAAGAAGGGGTGCAGAAGAAGTGCAAGGCCACTAAGTCATCACTTGACCTAATCATCTTGACAAAGGGTGACTTGGATGACATTAGTGACAAGGTAAGGGATATGATAATAGAACTGTTGCAGCAATTCGAGCAGCAGCAGAAGCAAGCACTTGTCACAATCCAGTTAGACCTATGTGAGTTGCAGATCCAAACAAATAGACTATAGGTGGGTACAAGATAGAACAGTGCCGCAAGGACAAGCTGGACACTAGGAACCACTCATGCAGCAGAGTTGGTTTAGTCCTTGGAGCCCCGAGCCATCGCGCTACCTGGTGGAGCCTTGAGTGTGCAGGTAGATGAGGACAAGGTTGTTGCCATTGCATTGAAGAAAAATGGCTTGAACTTGGCCACACTCCCGAGTGAATTCTTTCACACCCTGCAAGAAGGTGTGATTATAGATCTCAGGGCTCACAATAAGCACACGCTGAATTTGATTAGCGAACAGAAGGTCAACAACAAGCAAATTTTCATATAGAAGACATCGGCAATGGATGCCTAGAAAAAGGCACAGGAGAAGAATAAGTGCACTACAATAGTCATAGTTGAAGCATGTTGGCCTGTTTTGGAACTATAGATTCTAGAAGATGCTCCACTAGAGGCCAAGATCTGCAAACTGGTTGTAGGTGTGCGCGATACGAAGAATGAAATGGCCAAGGTTCAATTTGAACTGAACCTTAAGATCACAAAACTTGAGTTGAAGGCCCAACCTTCAACTCAACCAAAGGTTAGGGAACAACGCGAGGTTGTTGTCAAGGATGCAGTCACTACTGTTGAAAAAAGCAACAAGAAATGGTAAAAATAGAAGTGTTAAAAATAGCACTACTATAAATAGTAGCTCGGGTACCAGTGTTGGACATAGCAACAAGGAATGAAAAATGGAAGTGCTAAAAATAGAATTGCTATAAATAGCATTTTGGGATGGATTCCAACTTTAGTTAGTCCCTGAACTAAAATTGATAAGTAGAATTCGAATTCGATCTTAGCAGGTGTTTGTAAAATAATTAATTAATTCACCATGAGTTAATTAGTTGGAGAAAATCAAACATGAAGTCTATGTGAAGACATGCAACAGTTTCTCCATTGATTGAGGAATTTATCCCTTAGTTAAGGAGACGAGGATGAGTTGTACTTACAGTTGTAATTAGTAGCTCAATTAACTGAGTTAAGTCTAGTTAGATTAGTTCCAACAGTCTGTGGAATTAATTGTGAGTTCAGTTAGTTAATGCTTGCATGCATGTAACTGCTGCTCTCCAGATAACAGAATATTCTCTCATAAATAACTCATGCATGTTAGTTCAGTCAGAGACCCAGTTGAGATCAGAGGAAGGGACAATGTACTATCAGTTGGAGGAATTTTCCTATATAGGAAACTCATCCATGCAGAAGGAATTATCTCCTTCAGGTTTGTGCAATTATTTCAAAGGTCAGAGACTAGAGTAGTGTGTGAGGGATTATTATACACAGGTTGCAGCTTGAGGATTGAGGAGAAATTGCGCAAGGAAATAGGATGCTTGGAGGGAAGAGGAGAAGATTTGTGAGAAGCCTTTGACTGTCTATGAACAACAGTGAGAGATTTTACTGAGAACTGGATAGCTTGTGAGCTAAATATTTGTGTAATCCTAAGATATTTCCACTTGTATGATAATACAGAAATCGAGGTTTTTAGCTGAGGCTTTCCCCAGAGTATTCTTCTGTGTTTCATGTGTGATTGAATCTTCTTCCTTGTTATATGTGTTTTGTTTGATCTTTCTCATATTTGATTAAGCTTCCACAAAGTTTGTTGTACAAGTAGATCTTGTATTGTGTTTTAGTATATTGCATAATATGTTGATCTATAGTGGGAATTTCTTCATGGTAGCAAAGCAAAGGTGAACAAAGTGGAGAATAGTATACGAAGAAGAGAATTTGAAGTAAAAAAAAAAAATGGGCCGCAAGTTTTCAGAGCAAATCTAAGACTTTTTGTGCAAAATTTTTAGAAACAAATAAGAGATCTAGATTCCTTCCAGAAAAAATACCCAAATTCAAAAAAAAAAATCAGCTGAATTGGAGTTTGGATCATGGAGTGTGAAGTAGGAAAGTGTTCCCTTTGCAAACAGAGGCAACCCCTCTAGCCCTAGAGTGGGTCTAGTCACAGCAAAGCAAAACAACAATCGATTTCCTTAAATAGTCATCGTTGGAGGCCTACCTCAAATCGGTGTTTGGTGAAGCTTATGTTGCATTGCTCCAGCTTCAGTCTCCTTCTATTTAGTGAGCAATTGACATGAAACACCACAAGAGAACAACAAAGCATGTAACCGAGAACAACAATGATCTATTTACTTATAAAGTCAAGGAATCATATGTTATCAAGTAAATTATACACAAGATATAGGAAATCGTATTGATTGTATTAAAATAAATCAAGAGAAAACCTTATAACCAAGCCTTGACGTCGCAAGCCTTCTTAGAGGGTCCAACCGGTATGTTCCTTCAAGAATTCACTCTCAAGAATGGGTCTCCCAAATGGATAATATCTCTCTCTCACTCATAAACTCTAATGCAAGGCTAAGGCAATCCACAACCTCTTACCAAACTATCAACAATTCCACACTTGTCACACTCACACCAAAGCTATCTAATCTGCTTCAATCCAATATCAAAAACTAGCAACCAGTAACTAGGAACTAGGAACTAGCTGATCATAGCAACTGCTTTTATAGGAGGAGGAGCCTCCATAAAATGAGGGAGATGGAGCTTATCCTCAAGGGAGGTTTCACAAAAGGTGGAAATACCATCCTAGAGGAGGAAAGGCAAACCAAACTGACCCAATAACCAATTCTAGAATCACCCAGAAGGCCGATTGTTTGAACTAATTCGCCAAATGTGGACCGTCGTAGGTCATGAACTAGGGCTTGGAAATGACATCACAAGGAAGTAATGCGCTCAGACCAATCATCACAATAAATATCTGGAAGACTCGTGCCAATCCCTAAAATTCGACCGTCGCAGGAAACACATGTACACCTACGATGATGTCACAACAATACAATTCATGATAGAGAACCATCGCACATTTTAAGGGTTTACTAGCGAAGATGAAGGAACTTAGGCAAAAAGGGTCAATATTTAACATTAGAGAGCACTTTCTTAATCTTCTTGCATGAGTGGGAAGATATGGACATGTTTATTTGATGTATGACACAACAGAGGGACTGAGATGAGGACAGTGACAAATTACTGTGTAACAGATGCACCCTAAAACATGAAGCCCAAGAGAGTGGGAGGGGTGAAATGCTTTATGAAACCATAACTGAACTGGAACATCATCATGAAGAACCTGCAAGCGCAAGTACAACTGATATCTCTGATAGTGTTATACATGTAGTCTAGGCATGGGCACAACCACCCAGTCGATAAGACCATTTCAATGATAAAGGTATGGTTGCAACCATCCATAAAGACTCAGGTATGGTCGCAGCCATCCAATCAAAGAGTAATGCATATAATCATGAACCAATCCACGCAACCTGAACATATGTAATCTTTGTCCAAGGTCTTGAAACCTTAACCGATCATAGTACAAATCCTAGCGTGCGAATAGATGTGTTGAAGTCAATCATGATAGAAAATGGCTTGATTACCGATCAATGATAAATATCGTTAACAAGTACGAGAGGGACCACCAATAATGCCAATGGTTCTCAAGGTATTGCCAGTACAATCCACTAAGTGTGAAAAAATGATCTGGATTTACCACTTGCGGAATCACCTAATTGAAGACCAATGATGGAAGTCGATCGTCAGGTGCGAAGAACTTGCCATTGAGGCATGCAAGCTCCAAGGTACTGAAAGGGATCTCTTAGATAAAATTCCTGGATAATGAGCTGAAGTCAACAAGAGGCGATCCATCACAAGAGGGCCATAATGTTTCCCCCATCAATGACGCAAGACAAGGAACAAGTGGTAGATGGCAAAAAAGAGAAACAGAGGAGGAGATAAGGGTGTGAACTGCAAAAGGATTATACTCTTGAACATATTGACGACACGACTCTGGAATGTGGTAGCATTTTGGCACCAAGGGATCGGAAGTTTGATGGAGAAAACATGGATCAGATGGAATGAGGGAAAATGGCAGCCCAAAACCCCGGAAGGCCAATGACAAGGTGAAGATGTCCCAACCCGATGAGAAGCAAGAGTGTCAATGTTCAAGAGTGACTAGCTGCCATAGGTAATAAATAACAAATTCCAAATTTTCCCCCACCATTGCTGGCGAGTACCCCAATTATTTTTGGAAAACAAGCTTGAAGGGGATAACATATGCTTGAGATATAAGTTTGACCTTCGAACAAATCCAACCTAGTGAAATTTTAACGAGCCCTAGGGAGGAGAAGCTCGAGTCTCATCATGGTGACAAGTCCAATGTCCTCAAGGTTTAACGAGTCCGACATAGGTAAAACTCGGAGTCTTTTTCTTGCTTATAGAATTTGAAAAATACACGGAAAATAAAACTCAAGGGGGGTCCTTTTTCATAAATTTATGTCCCTCGAGCCCAAAAAAGTAGAAAACAATACTCGAGAGAACTGCTTAACCATTTCGATCAAGGAGTACTTTTCGTAACTAGTGTTCCCGATCCGAAAAAGTTAAAAAGTGATCGGAGATATGACGTTTCATAACCAAAATCGAACTTGAAACGACAAAAGTCCAGCTATCTTCTCATGTTTATACAGTCAGAAAAGAGCTAAAAGTGGATTGCCCTTTTATTCTATTTGAAAAGTTAAAAAGGAAAAAATACTTGGCAATCTTTTCATCTTTTACGAGTCAAAAAAGAGCTTAAAGGTGACTCATCCTAGAGGAACGAGTGTTATAAAGGGTAGCAACTAGTTTCGGCAATGGTGGAACCGCTCAAAACATATAATGGTCAAGAGGATGGCTAATAAAACCACTCATCATTGCCGTCCCTCAGGAAAGGAAAAACAACCAAGTGAAAGCATATGATTGGCCAAAGAGATGGCGATGATGGAATGAAACAACCAACGCTCATCTAGCAGAATTTAGCAGATAAAACGGCAATCACGAGGTGTAAATCAGGTATGAGTTCATGTTTACACAAGCTTGAACCATGGAGAACTCTGTTTGGATTTGGTTTCATGTTTACACAAGCTTGAAATGGAAAACAATGCTTGTTACAAGTTTGCATGCCCCCAACATAATGACACAAATCGAGGTGCATGCCCCCCAAACTTCATTGCATTCAACAAGGTGGATGGAATGAAGGTTCACTTTCGAGATCATGGAAAGACTCGACTCGAAATTTATGAGATCTTAATCAAAGATTTGATTTGGAAAAGGGAGTTGTTTCATTTTTTAATGAGGTTGACACAAGATCAGGAACTTTCCTCAAGACTCCTTTTCATGGGCCATATAAGAACATGGCCTGCAAGAGGTCTTCATTGAATGAAAGAAATGCACTCTGGGAGGAATACATGTCATGAGGCACAGATGATAGATCGGGTTCCAATGCCCCCAATACATGATGTACAAGACCATCTGCATGATCATCAGCAAATGCAGGGACAGAATGGGTAGCCACATAATTGACTTGTGGCAAGGAAGGTACTGCTTGTGAGCAAGAACCGATAGGGTATGATGGCTGCATAGGAGGCACTGGGTGGCTAAAGAACAACAATTGATCTATGGTCACCATTCTTCCATCGTGCAGAAAACAAACCACACGGAAAAGTGAAGAGACAAGGGCCCCCATGGCATAACTGTAATCATGGCCAAGGAGAAGACTGAAATCTAAGGCACCTTGGACCACCATCACGTCTATATAGATGGTTTCCCCTCCCAAAGTAACAGGGAACTTCGGAAGGATCCCTAAAGGTTGACGAGCTCCTCCGTCAAAGGCTAACAGATTTTGGGTAACAGGCACAAGCTGTGGGGAACCCAAAGCTTTCCAAGTAGTGGAAGGCATGAGACTAACCGACGCACCTTCATCTAAGAGAGTGCCAAGTACTGCCTTAGCATAAGCGTGTACTGCAATTTGGAAAGGCACATAGAATGGAAGGTGGAATGTAGTGAAATGACTCCAGTCGAAGGAAACGACCTAACTATTTGGTGGGGGTATCCTATGATTGCCCCCCTGCTCTACAGGCACCGAAGAATGACTCCCTTGATCAGCGGGGATAGGAGGGTTGTTCTCAGACTCAGTAGGATCTAACGAGACAAGATGAACATGAGAAGAAAGATCATGACGCTCTTCTGGAACCAAGTGAACAACTGGTGGCGAACCTAAGTCGACACTCTTTCCAACCAATGGTTGGTTAGTAACAGGCTTATCATAGCCAAGCTCAGGAAGAGCAGTATGGACAAGAGATGAATCTAAGTCAATCTCATGGTTGATGGGGAGAGGGTCTAAAGATAGCCTATGATAACCAACCGGAAGAGGAGGTGAAGAAGCTGTAAGGTTTTCCAAAACGACGGAAGCTTTTTCCATGAGCGGACAAAGGTGAAGGGGATCATTGCCTTCACATAGCCTATAGGGGAAGTAAATTTTCCCTTTCTTCTTACCACTACCAGTTGAGGGGGTAGCATCATCATGAACTTCAGAGGATGACGAGGGACGAGCCAAATCGTGAGACCATACTTCTAATATCCTAGGAATTCCAAGACAATCACGAAGAAGATGGTCACCCTTTCATAATTTACAAGGAAACTTAACCTTCTGTGGAGGATTAGAAAGTTTTCCGACCTGAGATGTACTCAGAACATTAGCTGCATGGGTGGCTTGACGCTTACCCCACTTCTTCTTCTTCATCGTCTTCCTCTTCCTCTTCTTAGCCTCCTAGTTACTAGATGTAGAACTTTCACCAGGCGAAGGAGGAGAAGAGGATGAAGAAACAGGGGAAGAAGGCATAGGCTCAACCTTGGAATCATCATGTCGTGATTCAAACAAAGGGGATGGTGGAACAAGAGTCACGATGCTCAGGACCACCGAGGTTGAAAACAACCAAACGGGAAAACCAATGGTTAACACAGGCATAAACAATGTTGCCATATATGGAGCACCAACATTTCCAAATGGAGGAAATGGACCAAGAGTTCCATCTGGGGGAAGACCTTGGCCGGTAGACTCAGGGAATGTTTCCATCGGGAATGAGCTTGAAAAACACTTGCACTATAATCAAGAACTTGAAATGTTACTAGCAAGATTTCGTGGGCAGTAAATTTTATGACACAGGAACAAAATGTGACCTTTTCATGTTTAAAGAGTCGAGAAAAAGGACAAAAGATGACTCTAGTCACCTTCGAATATTTAATGAGCCTAAAAGGACAAGTGCTCAGATGATCCTTTTCTTTTAAGGAGTCGAAAAGGAACGAAAGTGACTATGCTGGAGAGCTAGGCAAAAGGTTTACCAGACAAACCGTAAAATTGCATATACACCTTGGTGATCAAATGAAAGAGAAATGACCAAGGACTTCCTGTACGATAGTCAATCTTCACGAATGATGTGTTCGGTGCGTTACGATTCGAAAGGTGGCAGACACGACTTCCTATGGATGTAGGATGATAACCTAGTGTGGTCTCCCGATATATACTCGACGGTACAGGGAGCACGAGTCCGTACTAGCAGCTATTGAGTCACAAAAGGAGGAATCACTCAACCTTAAGCAAAAACAATAGTGACTAGGTTTAACGACGCTGGAGCACGTCTCTAGTCTAGACCTCTAAGTAATGTGCGTTAAGTTCCAATGCATTATTAAGTTCATTCAATTGATTTTAGAGTTGATCTTGAGTTAAGTTTCGGGTTTCAAGCCCTACCAAATGTATTTTCACAATTCCTAGCATGCAGCGACAATGAGTAAAGCATCAATTGTCTCGATGAACACCTACTTAAAGGAGGGTAGAAATTTCATTCCCAAGCAAACATAAACCAAGACAAGCAAATGCAAGTGCTAAGAAACACAATGCATCAATACACCAATCTCACAATGCATCGATACTACTAATGAAAGATTTAAAGTTCGCTTTCCAATTTCTCAAACATGAAAATTCATAATGCAAATGTACTCTCACTTTCATATACTAAATGAATGCAATATTTTGATTTTTTTTATTTTGAATTTAAAGAGACAAACAAGCAAGCGTAAACCTGATTGATCCAAACAATTGTTATCTATGCTTGGTAGTGAAGAAATTGAATCGATACGAGAAATCGATTCAATAATCATCACCAAAAATCAATCAGCAAGAAAACAAGTAGCAAAAAGCCTCAAGAAAATCAATAAGATGATTGCGGATGAACCTTGGCAAGTAACCCAGGCAAACGGTTTTAGAAAGCTTTAAAAAGCTAGGTCACGAGGTCGAAAAAAAAATACTCACTTAAATGAAATCAAGGAGAAATAATCCTTAACCAAAGCAATCAAAACAAGCTTATGGGAGACATAAAACAACAGGGGACAAGCAAGGTTGATGGTTTTAGGAGGCAAAGCTGTAAAAAACAACTTGCATAGGGATCATAACGAGCTTATAACAAGCAACTTGTGATGATACGCAGGGAAAATTTTAAGAACCCCCCCTAAATTTACATATATAATAAATGGGCGAATCTCAATGGTATATAGGAAAAATGGAAGGTGATTTTATCAATAATATGATATGTATATATAATTTTTTGGCGAATCTCTCACCAGGCATGGCGAATATTTTACTCAATTATAAAATCTTGTGTTTCTTGAGTACACAAATGAAATCATTGCATTTCTTTAAAACATCTTTTGAAATCAAAATTACCGAAATTACATATCGATAATCTAGTGGGTGTAAGATAAAATTCACCCGTGCCATTCACAGAAAGCACGAGAAAAAACCTAATACTATATATAAAACCAAGAAAAGTTCAAATTCATCACTTCTATGTTCCTGTTTGCAATTAGAAAAATTACCCAAATTATAATTTGTTTACTCCACTTCTAGGGACCTCGTAACCACCCTGCCAATACACAAGTATGTTCCCATTTGCAATTAGAAAAATTACCCAAATTACAATTTGCTTACTCCAGCATATGTTGGAAAGTTATAGAATGATGACTAGTGCAATCAATCCATTCCTTTTAGCCCTGGATTTGTTTCAGTTTAAAACATAAGTATACAAATATACTTGTTCAATGTCTATGTTTTAACCATTCACCTTAAGATGTTTTTACAATATAATTTCCTAAGTCTATTTAATATCTTCATTATCATAAAAACCAACCTATATCCATCTTAACTCCACATCTACCACTCTTAGGGGGATGAAATCTATTTATCCCACTGAGCACTTGGTAGACCCAAAATTAAGATGGACCTAAGATGATAGAATTTTCCCTTTAAATAGTCTATGCTCATATGAATACCATGGTATTACCATGGGTTATCATAAACTTGGAGCTTAAAAATTACTATTAGTAATTTTTAAAAATTAATAATTGATTTTTATTTTATTTTTTATTTTAACCAAGTTAAAATGTTTAACATACATTAAAATACAACATCCATTTTTACTCTTGATCCACCAAGCCCCTAGAGGGATCAAATATTTTTTCACTCTATGCTAGTTTTCTTATTTGTTTACCATACCTCTCGTTTATTTATATTTTTATTAATTTACCATACCTCTTTTACAAATATGGTGTTTGGCCCATAGGATTCACTTAAATAAAACCTCTTTTTTGAGCCTTCATAAATAGGAGGAGGGTTATGGACTAAATATAAAAAGAGGCTTTATTTATTTACCATACGTCTAGTTTATTTATATTTTTATTTATTTACCATACCTTTTGAGTAAGTATAAAAAAAGGTTTTATTTATTCACCATACCTCGATTTTATTTATATTTTTATTTGTTTACACCCTTGCATGTATATGAGGTGACTTATGGAGTAAATATATAAAATGTTTTATTTATTTACCATACCTCTCATTTATTTATATTTTTATTAATTTACCATACCTCTTTTATAAATATGGTATTTGGTCCATAGGATTCACTTAAATAAAACCTATTATTGAAAATTAGGGCGAATGGGAGGTTGTAACTCCTAATTTCAAGGGCTAAATTCACCTTTTTTACCCTCTCCCTTTAAATAAGGTGGGCTATTTGAGGTTATTTGTAAAAATGTAGTATCATACAAAATATTTTCCCACTAAAAATTTAAAACCCCTTAATTTCGCCAAAGGGCGAACATTCGCCCCTAAAATTTTCCATGCCATGAACTAATGAATGAACTCCTTGAATGTTGCTATGACTACCTGGGATAATATCGTAGGCGCATTCTTAAGCCCAAACAGCATCACCGTGTATTGAAAACAACCCCATTCCGTCGCGAAGGTCGTATTGCTCCTATCCTCTAGCATGATCTTGATCTGATGATACCCTGAAAACCCGTTAGTAAAGGAATATGCCTCCTATCCTCTAATATTTTCTAATACTTCATCTGTAAACGTCGTTGGAAATGAATCATGAACACATGCATCATTAAGCTTCCGCATATCTACACATATTTGTATTTCACCTTTTTGTTTCTTCTCCTGAACCACCATTGGGCTCACCCAGTCAGATTCTTCAATAGGTTCTATGATGCCTGCCTCCAACATTTTATCCAGCTCTTGGAGAACCTTTTCCTGGTATTTAGGATTAAGGTGATATGGCCTTTGTTTAATAAAATTCTTATCCAGTTTCAGAGTGATCTATATAATGCCCAAATTGCCAACTATGCCCTTTAAATTCAAAAACTTGGTAGGGATGATATCCTAGTATTCGCAGAGTAACTCAGCAACTTTATCCACAGTAGTATCATCCCAATAGTCCACAATTTTTGCAAACGTTGGTTCTTCTTCAGTGCCAATGTTTACTTTCTTTGTCTTCAAAGGTGCGGAGATGTCTAGGTTTTCTATTTGTGGGCCTTCGACTTCGTGATGCCCTTCTGCCTCTGGAATATTAATGTTTCGCAAGTCTTCATCTTCTTCTTCAACGGTCACATTATAACATTCCAACGTATGGTGCATCTGGGTATTCCAATCTAGTTGGGTCCATTCCATAGGTTCCATCACTGTTCTCAAGATAACCGCCTTAATTTCTTGTAGCACTTCATTGATGCTTGTGAAGCCATATTCAAAGTTGAAGGTTAATAAGAATCCTTCCTTCAATACATCCCATTCCACGGTTCCATGGTAGAGTTCTGTTTCCAGATAAAAGTTCATGGTAATGGTGTCGAAGGTATGGAAAAATATGTGTACCCACTCTAGTTGCGGTTATGTTCCCCATGCTTTAGTCCATTTTGCTAGGTGATCACATGGATCATCCCTTCCATTATATTTCTTAGTCATTCTAGTGTTAGCACACCCAAACTGTAGCTTCATCATTCTTCTGTAATCTTTCCATCCAACAAAACCATCCTTATGTGTACCCCACCATCGTGTGGATGTAGCACATAGGGCCAACTCTAATTATTGGAAGAGGTGATCCTCAGGGACTTCACACTCAAATTCATCCAAAAATAGATCTACATCAGTTAAACCATCATAATATGGTAATTTCCTTACCTCCAACAAAACACAGCGCAGCGAATTTGTCATCATATTGCACCGCAAGCTATACACTTCATCTAAGTGATTATGCCAATGCTCTAACTCCGCGTCTAAATCAGAGATGCAGGAACTCTCTTGGTCTCATGCAATCCTCCCATCTATCATCGAATTGATCTAGTCCTGATCTCACATTGTTATTTTGTAGATTTGATCTAGTTCATCATCACTTTCTTCATAATCGCGAACTAGTTTAGTATATCGCCCACCTTCTGCAGGGTCCAATGGTACTATCACTCGAAGTGACTTCCTTTCAAATGACATTGTCCTCTTCTTCAAATTGATGACTCCATTCATATCAATAGCCTAGTAAATTCCCAGGAGTGCAAGGTAGGGATTACTATCATCAACCATTTCTATAACTTCAAAGTCTACTACTGCGCTCATACCTTCAATATCAATTGTTACGCCATATAACCGTCCCATGGGGATGATTTTCTATTGGTTCACCATTCTGAGCTGAATCGGAGACCACTGCAGCACAGGTCTCCCCATCCTTTCCCATGTTTCTTTCGATAATATGTTCACATCAGACCCCAGATCCAAAATGACCTCATCCATCTCATATTCACCTATCTGTGCGGTGAGCCTCATCTGACATCCTGTTTATGCCTTATGTTTTCCAATCTTTCTGACTATGCGGTGTCTGTCAAGGGATTTCTCTTTGTTGGCACATTTATTTATTAATTCCTGTAGACCCTCCACAACCTTGCTATCACACAGCAATTTCATGCAGGTCTCCAAAAATGTAGGGAGTACAGATGGATCAACCTCTGTAGGTGCATTAAGTTCTTGCACCTTGTCCTGGCTTTCTGAGTTGGAGACCTCAGCGAAGCTTTTTCTTAGCTTCTATAAATGTTTCCTTAGCGTGATTCAAATCAAAGTCGACTTCTTTCTCTGGTGCTTTGCAGACCCATCCCTCTTCTTCAAGTTGTTTACCCTTGTCAGTGCAAGTCATCATTCCACTTCTTAGCACAATGTTAACTTTTTGATCTTCTTCATGGGGCTCAACCCTCGTCATCTGTATATTCTTCGTAGTTTGCTGAGGTTTTGTTTTCTTATCTTTCATATTAGCTATCAGTACCATGCATTCTTCGATAGTATGTTCAAACTGTCTACAGTATTAACATGACGGGTGTATAGGATTCTGGAACTCTTGCACGTAGTGCCCTAGATATCCGCAATTGTAGCAGATAATCTGACCGCAGCCTCTACTAGGTCCTCCTCCTTCGCGGCCCCGTCCTTGACCTTGATAACCTCCAAATGCTCCTCCAGCACCCTGATCTGGAGGCTAAGTTTTTGCTTGCATCCGGTATGTAGGTATCCTTTCCATCATCAACTCATAGCTTTGATAGTGGTGCTCATCGTGGCCCACAGATTTGCAGAAGTTACAGAACAACTTTTGGGGTGTCTAGATGAAGTTTTGAAGTAAATGGAAATTATCCATCACATGTTGTCCAGCAACCTGACAAATAGCACACCATAGCACAACCCCCATGCTCGAACCTACTGGGTCTTATGGCTTTACGGGAATTGGCCCCCCGCCTGTAATATAATTTGCATACACTAGACAGTGATAATTATTGTGCCTCTGGCCCTTACACTTCAAACACCAGACTTCTGCATGCACTTCTGGTTTAGCCTCCTTGTCTTTCTTCAATCTCTGTAAATCTAGGTGTAGGCTTGCTAACTGTGAGTGGATATGTTTTACCCCTAGGTTCGTATCCTGAATATGTGATGTGTGCAACCTCATCGCGATTTATAGGGCTTCCGCCTATGTTGCTATCTTCTGTTGTGATAGAGTGATTCTCAAATGAGGCAAAAGCGACACAATAAACCAGCCGCAATACTAGCTATCTGTGATTTACATGTTAGCTTCTATGATCTAACACTTAAACCTCTAATCAAATTCCCAGGGCGTCTCATTGACCCTCATCATGATTTCTTTAAATACAATTACTGATTGTGAGTCAGAATAAGGCTTACTAAACTCTTTGTTCAAAGTCACCTTAGTCTATGCTAGAATTTCAAGAGGATTATCAAAACAATACTTAATATACCATGTTAGCACGCGATCCTACAAAGCAGTAACCAACTATTCCTTCTTTATATTTTCATCAGTAACCTGTTGCATTGTCCATACAGCATTCGCAACAAGCCAAAACTCCTATGCATCTTAACTCCCTATGCCTTTGAAGATTGGAATTTTCATCACATTTTCCATGTTGAATGGTGGTGGTGGATGTGGAGGTGTGGGTGAAGGTGTATGCAGTGGAGGTTGAGGTGGAGGCAGAGTAGAAGAATGATTTATTCAAGAAATCCCCTGAGTGATTCGATGAACCATGCTTCTCGATGTAGTCTGTCCCACCCCTTCATCGTCACTTGAAGGAGGTCCAATTAATGGACTATACTCTAGTCCTGATCCTTCGTGATTTCTAAAGAGTCACCCACTTTGTGTAGCTCTGAACATCAAGGTAATGGCATCGCCCGTTTTTCACAACAGCATTTTAATCCAAGTATTCAATTATCTTAAGTACTTACCTCGCGGTCCTTTGAAAAATCTTCACTATAGTTTACTGAGGTATAAACTGTAAATTATATAACAAATTCTCCTATAATTCAATCGATCCAGTGATCAACACCCAACGCGCTCTTGCTTTTAGAGGATTCTAATTGTCACACTAATTCTGGAGTCCACACTATAGGATTATCGAGCTTCCACCTTCCTTGGCTATCTGTCAACTTAGCCAACCATTCATATAGCTCAATGGGGAAGGTGCAGAAGAAGATCTCATGTATTTCTATATACAGATACATGTTCAACCAATCTTCCTTCAATAGGCATGGATTCCTCTTTTCTTGTGCCATGAACTCGTGAATATTTTGATCCAACCACTTTTCAAAAAACATCTCTTGGTTGGATTCCAATGATGCGACATCACACATCTCTTTCAATTAGATCTCGGTCTCGGCAATGGAACCATTAGTTGGTTTAGGGGGTCCTGATCCAGGTTTAGAGTTAGCTACACCAACCAACAAAACCCTACACTATTGACACTTTCGGTAACAACCCGCATAGCACAGGATGCAACCCAAAGCAGTATGGGGGATGCAAGAACCAATTTTCTGCATCTAGAGACTAGTGTGATGTCTTTAAGTGCCTCAGATCTTCCTTCACACAGATCAATAAAATCTTAGGGATCACCATTGTACTCTGTTAAAATAGCCTTTAGAACTTCACGAAGCTCTACGATCAGTCCTTGTAGACCTTCAACAGTTAATTTGCCTACTTTCGTGCATCAAAGAGCATTCCTAAATTAGTGTTCGCGCAGATTTATTTAAGTTATTAGTAAACGTAAGAGAATTCATAAGAGTCTTCGTGGAAGTACTTAGACATGAATTGCGTACATTATTAACACTTATTCAAGAGAATCACATAACATTCAATCAATATCTCATAAACCCAATCATTCATTGAAAACATATAACATTAACAGAGATAAACATAAATACTCAAGAATTATTTGGAAAATTGTCTTTATTGATCTTCAATTCAGGATTACATACTCAAAACTACCCTGTTAACACAGCTGCAGGGGTCTGTGCACTCAGTTGCAGACTCTTCCTAGGCCTCTACGCACTCAACTATAGAACCTTTCTTCTTCTATATTTTCCACTTCTCTATCTTCGCTCTTCCTATCTCTTCTTAGTCTACTTGTCCCTTCACTAAGACTCCCCATTTATAGATTTTCCATACAATGCCATGGTCCGCGGACAATGGGTGAATCTCAAAATCAACTCAAAAATTTGCATAAAACAAGGGGCTAAGCCCCTTTGACTCCTATTCATCTACACGCTCCACATCCACAAATCGCGGAGACTTTACATTATTCACAAAACTGTACCAAAACATGGGTTATCTTAACCCCAAACTAACTCAAGGGACCCCCTCCAAACACATTTAGTTGGAAAAATGAGTCCTTATGGTACAAAGATCACTTATATCTTTGTAAGAATTCCCAACCCAAACAAAATATTATGTTGGAATTACTGACCTCCCCCTTAGGACGGCACTAAGTATTTTTAAAAGCTTACCACAGGATCAAGAAGGAATGATTTTGGGATGAACTTATATCTGATATTCAGAAGTTTGTGGCATAATGTTTGGTTTTCCAACAAAATATAGTTGAGAAAATTAAGACCCCGGGTCTGTTAAAACCTTTATCCATTCCAGATTTGCATTGGGAGAAGGTCTCAATGGATTTTATCATAGGTTTACCCAAGTCTAAAGAAAATAGTGTCATCATGGTGGTAGTTGATAGACTCAACAAGTATGCACACTTTGGTGAATTATCTCATCCTTTTAAATACAGTACAATTTCTACTACATTTATGGAAACAATTCAAAAGCTACATGGAAAGCCAAATATTAGTGTAAGTGATAGAGATCCCATTTTCACTAGAAATTTTTGGATGGATTATTTTCTTTTCTCCTCAATTATCTCATAGCTCATCTTATCATCCTCAATATGAAAAAAAACTGAGATAGTGAACAAATGTTTGGAAGGATATCTTCATTTCTTTGTATCTGATAAGCAAGCATAATGGGTCAAGTGGTTACCTCTAGTTGAATAGTGGTATAACAGTTCCTTCCATACTACAGCGAAAATGACCACATTTATGGAACTTATGGATATCATCCAACATCCATCACATCATCTTAAGAGAAAAATCTAAGGTTCAAACAATGGAAGATCACATCGAGCATCAAATACAGGTTCTCCAACTTTGAAAGGATAAATTCACTCTGGCATAGAATCGAATGAAACAAAAGACAAATCAACATTGCAGTGAAAAAAAATTTGATTTAGGCAACTGGGTATTTTTAGGATACAACCATATAAACAAATGTCCCACAAGCAAGCTAAGAAGGATAATAAATTATCAGTCAAGTACTATGGTCCTTACAAAGTTTTGAAAAAGATTGGTACTATGGCATACAAATTGGAGCTTTCTGAATCTTCCCAAGTACACCCAGATTTCCATGTTTCTGTAATATCCCTAATTTTCCTAAGCCACTTAGGAAATATTACACGTTTTGACAATTTTGGAATTAGCCACAATTTTGGGTATTTTGACTTAGGATAGGAAGAAAATAGAATTCTTGGTGGTTGTTGTGGGGGCCACACACCAAAGGAATACATACTCCCTTAGGGAAACACACTTGTGGAGAGAGAAGGAAGGAGAAGGAAGGTGTGCTAGTGGAGAATGCAACCCACGAGGAAAGAAAGAGGGAAAAAGGAATAAATACAGGAGGAGGGACCATCTTTTGGGGGCTTTTATCAATTTGAAAATTATACAATTGTTTGCTTGAGATGTTCAGCCAAGTCAACATTGCATTATTCAACACACGAGGTTTCCAAAAGGAAATATCAAATCGTTCTTAAGTTGACTCCGAGTGCCACCCTAGGGGAGTCATAACTACACTTGTGATCTGATCCAAGAGAATTATACAAGTGATATCGAACTATTCTTGGGGCATTCTAGACGCAGAAGGGAAATACGCATGCCTTGGGAGAAGGAGCTACAAAATCATTTTGGCACCTAGATTTTAGGGTCACATTACTTTGGTATTTTGCAGCCATTTTGGGGGAGTTTGGTGGCCTGAATCATTGGCTATTCCTCAAGCCGAAATTCTTCTTCCAGTGCACACATAGAGGAAGTCTCAATGGGTCTGCGCAGTTCCTTGGGGACAGAGTTAGTAATGGGAGGATTGGTTGGGGATTTGAGCTAAGATTTTCGAGGAGACATACAGGGGGTTTTACGGAACATTCCCCAACATTTGAGGGTTCATTTGCAGCGGATTTTAGGGTGGTACGAATTTTCTAGCAGGTGGAAGGGCTCACTCTAATTGGGGGTAAATTTGGAAGGTTGGAACTAGGCCCAACCCTTTCCAGGATTTTCTAGGTTTATTGAGGAGAGGCCAATATTAATTTTGCAGAATTTTCTAAGCCCTTCTGCGGGTAGAATTCCTAGTTTCACTCAGCAGTAAGCAACATAATTGATAGAGGAGGGCACAATTTATTCTAGGGCCATTTCCACCACTTGGGTTCCTGAGATATTTTTGGGTTTTGTTGAGCTGATGGAGTAGCTCTCGTGGCTAATTTCTCGAAATTTTTGGAGCACTCTAGAGGGTTCAAACAACATCTTCCTTCCATCTAGTAGTTGCAATTTTCCAGGGCCAATGCAGAATTAGAAGGGGAAGTACTTCCTAGCAGTTGAGAAACATATTTTCTCACCTTGGGTTGTCAAGCTTACTTTAGCAAACCTAGGTGCACACGCTCCATTCAAATTTGTACTTTCCACTTGCACATATATATAAGAAAATGGCTCAGTTCTGCGCATGTCTTAGCTAAATTCATGGGTCACTTACTATATGGTAGATTTTATGTGTTGCATGTGCATTTTTTCTTGTTTATCGTTGTATCTCCTAAGTAGAAATATTGTAGTAGTATCATAGCCATAATTTTGGCTCAACCTGTGGGAAACCCTTCATTCTATGACAAGACCAGAATAAAAAGCTAAAAATCATGGGATCCAAAGAAAGATTAGAATAACACAACATGGAAGTAACCTTGAATGTGTTGATTAGGATGCAACAAATGATGATTGATGTTGGGGAGCAGTTGATTCTTTCCGCAATTGGGAATGAGGACCATTCTCAATTATACAACAAATCCACTATGCCCACAATTATGGGTAATGCATCAAGAAGGAAAGACATTATTACAACTGTTGTGGAGTTATTAGAAGAAAATCGGAGGGCATACCAATCATTGGGTCATGGAATTCATGCATTCCTCTCTTTTTGGGAGTTATGTGAAATAAGAGGTATGCACAAACCATTGGGGATCCAGTGGAATTATGCAGGGATGATGAGGAGGATTAAGGAAGAAGATGAGAGAGTAATTGAAGGGCCATGATTGGAAAGGAGACAGTTGAGCATGCACCCATTGATGAGATGCCATTTGTTGTTGAGGCATGCATTGATGAGGTATACCGGGTTGTGACATATTTCTCGGGTGATAGTAGTGCACCATAGTTTGATGAGGTGTCGGGAGACATATCCACTGTTGATGAGGAGCTAATAGGTACAGAGGAATCTAGATCTATGAAAGAGCTATCAGACAACATTCACCTACAGTTGACTGGTGAGCATGTCTTGCATGTTGGGTTGTCTATGGAAAAGCAGTTGGAGGCTCGTTTTGAGTCCATGATGGAGGAGGATGTGTAGCCATCCTTTGGGCTAGCCATTGATGAGGGGTAGCATAGAGACAACGTGTCGAAATTTTGGTATAGTTTTCTTAAGAGGAACATTGATGGGATCTATAGTGTTATTAGCCCACCCTTACATATTGGGTTGAGGGAGGTAGAGTTGTCTAGACATACCCGAGGGGATGGCCAGGTTAGAAGGACTTAGTGACATGAGCTGAGTATAACACCACATCAGCTTGGAGGGTGGGTTCCTTCCACAAGGGATTGTACATTTGATCCCTCCTTTGGGATTGGGTAGTGAGAGGTACTGAGTTGGTACCGAATGGAGCAGGCTAGGTTGTTGGATACATCCATGGCCGCAGTTCAGCAGAGGCCAAGGATTACCAGAGGGACTTGAGGTCTAAACTGTTGTTGGCATCCAGGAGGGATTTCCCATCACATCATAGAGCTAGTAGGTGATGGTAGTAGCTACATCATGGATATGACGTTTGGGCACACACACATTTTCATATCTCCATCAGAGCCCCAATCAACACTAGTGACAAGCGAGCAGACAGATTTCATGAGTTGTCTTGGCATATTGACTGTGCATGGAGTCAAGGGTGATTAGCTTACTCTGGCATGCTCTAGTAGGAGGAGGTGGCATCAACAGGCCACTAGATGTGGAATTAAATGGATATGGTGCCCTCTCATTGGTATATTGGACACCAGAGCTACTGAGGATAGGAACAGTAGTGTCATTCCCATTAGCATGTGAGGAGTCATCCCATTTAGGTCTTTCAAGGTAGATGCGGAGATGTAGCCCACATCTTAGAGGGTTTACTAGCAGAGCGGTGGATACTTTTTCACATGTAAGATATTGTATGTTACAGGGTGGTATGATAGTGAGAAGTGGTACACATGGCTCCACAAATTTATCTCGTAAGGTCCATTGTTATGTAGAGGGATGTGGGCCGATGTGTATAGCCCTAATTTTAGGCCATAGCATCTAATGGTGTGCAGGGCAATGTAGAGAGGAGTAGTGGCTTGCAGAGGAGAATGCATATGCATGGTGGTGTGTTGTAGCATGTTGATTTACACTTTGGAGTAGGGGAAGTATCTTGCATCACATTGAGTACCCACGAGGAGTGTTAGGTATGATGACACAGGCATGACATGAGGTGATACAAGATGGGACAACGAGAGAAGGGGGTATCCAGTGGTGTACAGGGGTAGACCACGGTGTATAGAGGCATGTCGAGGAGTACAAGAACGCTCGGTGGTATGTAAGGGCGTTTTTTATGGTGTTGGACCCACCAAGATTTAAAGGATCTCCCCAGTATGAAGTCCCAACTAGACCTCACATCGTTTGGTCTAGGAGTCCCATCCAGTATGATGGCCCAGTTACCTTTATCTTAAAGATATGCCTTAGCTCTTTCCTGTTAACACGTGAGAGTGTTATGCTTTGTCTTCGAACAACAAGGTTTACATGCCTAGTGAGTGCTAGTGTTCATTGTGTCAAGGTTCTTTCACCGCAGAGGGAGAGGGTGGAAATGAGTCTCTAGTCGAACTGGAAGTGTCCCAACTGTTTCAGAGACACACAACATAGCAGGACATGCGCAGCTTCCAGTGGAGTAGTCCACACGGATGTGGAATTCAAAAACACACAATGAATAGATAGCATGTACAAAACCCAGCGGAATAGTCCATGCAAGTGTGACAGTCGTTATAAAAAAATTGTGGGAATGGTTATATTTAGTGTCTGGCGAGGTAGCCCACATGGGAAAGATAGTGTTAACAACTTATACAACTCATTTTCATAAGCATATGTATTAGAACAACAGAAATAGTTCAATTGTCTTAACATAGCTTAAAGCAACATGCATTACAAGCATTCAAAGAATCGTCTTACAAACAATTACAATACATGAGTGTAAACATGTTGGCCTATTAACAGGCTTATGAATTAAGTGAAATTTCCAAGACACGTCAGTACACCATACATCACTAACCTCGTAAGCGGGGTGTTAGAGCCATTGCTCGATGCTCAAGGAAAGTATTACAGACTCTCAAGACTATGTGGGAGGATCCAAGGTGAAAATTCTTTTTCATGTACAAATGAGGAGTAATAATAACCAAGGGTAAAACTGGCCCTTGTGACTGTTCAAATTCCCTCATGACTGTTTGACTTACATGACTCTTCAACTTTACATGACTCTTTAGATTTACATGTGGGTCTCTTGGATTTCCAAGTTACATTACATTGATTACAATAATGTGGCCCATAGTAGTGATGTCGCCGAGATGACTCAGGACATGACTCGACATCACAGACCTAGTGTGTTCATCCTATTGGTGGTGTGCATGTCGAACTGTAGTGCTGCTGAGAGATGGATGTTCTCTTGGTGTATCATAGCTTCACCTCTACATGGCAAGGTGTGCAAAGTCTTTGATGGTCTTAGTGTTTGGTTGATTTTTCATGTGCACGTCGCTCCTTCACTTGTACTTTGGCATTCTTCATGTGTTCGTTCATTCGCAAACAAATCTCCTTGCATGCATTCATCATTCGTCCATTCACGAAAAAATCTCCTCGCATGCATTTCTCATTCGTTTGTTCATGGACAAATCTCCTTGCATGCTCTCCTTTTTCATCCCTTTTGTAGTTGCGTCATGTCTCATCCACGGTACCTATATTTGCAATCACTCATGAAGAGATGACATCAAATCCAGAAATCTACTAGTCTACCATCATGCATTTTCATTTGATTTCACATGCAAATGACCAAGAGAGAGGACAAGGCTTTGAAACTGTGCAAGGCATATTTCAAGCCAGGATGTAGGCTTCGGGCACTGCCGGTGAAAATTGCACATAGGTCACTGGGAGACTAAGATGAACAATCCGGATCAGTGGTGACTGTCTGCAGGATCTGGTTCAGCTAGAGGGAATCCACATAGTTTCTTCAGGGAGGAAGTGCAGGAAGTAGAGGGCTTGGTAGCAAAAACTATGCAATTTCTCTGGGGAGCTGGCAGCAAGTTGTAGGAGGCTTGCTTGGAAAAATTGCGCAATTTTTCTGAGGAGCTAGCAACGGGTTACAAGAGTCTGTTGGAAAAAATTGTGCAATTGCTATGAGGCTGGCCTGCCGAACGTTCTTGCATAGTTTCTAAGTTGAGTGGGACGTTGGGAAGCTTGGTGACTGCTCATGAAAACTGTGAAGTTTTCTGGGCGAGCAGCAGGTCAACTGACTAGGTGACTGGCTGGAAAGACTACGCAATTTCTTGAGGGAGACAATGACGGACACAGGGTTTCAATCTGGAATGTCTGTGTTGTTTCTTTAGTCAACGTAGTAGGCATTCTTTGCATATTTTGTGCAAATTTTGGGGGGAGTTAGTCCTAGGGTCACTGCCCGATCAAACTCTCTAGTTGACCAGTTGGATGCTCAGTTGATGTGCTTGCGGGCAGTGCATATTGAAATGCCTTGCTTGGAAACTTTTGTGATGTTCTGGGTGACAGTCGGTCGAGTCGATTCCAGGGTTGTGCAATGCAAACTACCTGAGAGGTAGCCTCAAGCTCTGCACAACTCTGGGCAGCAGTACATAATCACTAAAAGATGAAACTGCGCAATACAGCTCAGTGGATGTTCGGATATTGGAGGATGGTCTAGTCGACAGAACTTTAAAAAAATGACCAAGTGTCTAAACGAGTGAACTTGTGCATGCGTGATCTTATGAACACACACTCAACATGACTCGACGACAAGACACCTCGAACCATCAAGACAACAAAATTCAATGTGATTGACCAATGGTGTGAGCAACAAGTGCGACACTTGTGATAAATCATTGAACGACCGTGACGTCGCTTGCGTGACAGTGCATAAAACATCATGTGTGAGTGAGATAGATGTGTACATAGTGAACACAACTCAAACACAACCTTCATCTTCATCAGAACGAGGTCGCAAGCATGACATAGCAATCAACATTCCAAAGACGACAGTTCGTCAAATAAGTGAAAAGGAAGAAATACATGTAGAAGAAACACATGAGATAACTTTTTGTGTTTGTGCACATGAATGTTACTAAGGACAAGATGATTGACAATGACAAGCAGTCATGCAAACTCAACTAAGAGGTGTACTTCAAAACATGTTATTTACTTACCATACTTACCCTCAAGATGATCATGCATCCGACGAAGTTTGCATGCAGTCATAATATTTTGCATTGATTGGTTCCTTGATCCCTCTCCTCAACTCCTTGGAAGTGATTTTAGCATGTCACCCTTTCCCTGTAGTCATAGAGAAGTAGATCTGTGTAATTTTAGTGGCCAATGGCTGCTACTGAAATGAGGCCCTGGGAGGCCCGTCTGCATAGTTTCTACATGCAAGATAGACAAGACAACTTGGATAACACTGCATAGTTTTGAGGCTTAGGGCACTGCTGCGGGACAGGGGTTGTGGGTGGACACCTCTGCGCAATTTTTGAGTGCAGTGTAGCTGAACTACTCTACACATTTATGGAGAGAAGTGTTGGTTACTTAACTGCTTTGCGCATTTTTGGATAGCAGTGATGGATAAAGTATCTGTTCACTTACGGGGTTTCATCAGGCACAGGAGGTTGGTGTCTCTGCGCATTGGGGGTTTCAGCAGGCAACAGAGGAAGCTTGATGGTTGCAGAAGCAAAGCACGCAGTTTCAGGAAGCTAGATGGGGCTAGATTGCTCGGGAAAATGGCTAATTGTGAGAGCAGTGAAACATATGTAAACATTGATAGGACTTGATTGTGATTGCACATGGACACTTAGTGACACAATGTAGACCATCCATAATACATATGGCATACTTTTCTTGATGCAACAACCTTCATGACATGAGTGCGTGAGGTGAGTGTGAAACATGTCTATGTGATGACAACCACTCATACGCACACAATTCCCTTGAAGCAAGACAACATTCCCTTTGCATGAAAAAAAACAACCCCTATGCCCAAATATGACACATGATGCATGAACATGAGAACACGAACAACTCTTAAGATCAAGGAGGGGATATTGAAATCATCATCTTACCAACAAGCGACCACGGATAATTGATCGCATGATTTGAGGTAGGCTCCGAAATTTGCATGAGAGCCAAAATTTTAGAGGGTGGTTGTAGCCGCTACAACACTTTGCGACACACTGGTAAAACTCCACCTCTCTGAATGGACCTTGTTCTGTGAGAAGCAAGTCTAACCCTTCCAGAATTATTGTTCAATTCATTGATCATAATGGCTTCCGCACTAGCTTGTGTGAAATATGTAGTCCCTACCATTCTCTCGATTAGTCAGCACACATTCCAAGCCAAGTTAACTTAGTTATTTCAATTGGGGAAGAGGGTGTAGGTTTTAACCCCGTACAGAAATTACCTACATATGAATTCTAAAACACAGAAAAATAAACAATGCGAAAGCATAACACATAAAACACATATACACAGAGATTTTCCCCTGGATCCCAAAATTGGGACTACCAAGTTGATTTTTCATTATGTTCCTTTCAATGTTACAATACATTTTTATACATGTCGAAGCATCCAATACCATGGACTGAAAACCATCGCATCCAAAACCATGGACCAAAAACCATCGTGTCCAAAACACATGTGCGAAAATCATGCACAAAACCATAGGTAGGTCCACCCAACCTAATATAGGGTCCAAAACCAAAATTTTCCGGGGTGCTACCCCAGACCCCATAAAGTGGGGTTACAGGCACCCTCAAACCCCCTGTGACGTCCCCCCCTGTAACCCCCAATTAACTATGTAGGCTAGTTGTGGAAAGAATATAACACAACCCAACATTCTCCCACTTGTTGTTTCTTTACACAAGGGACCACATGAGAGCTTAATCATTTATCCAGCCCTGAAATGCCCATTGTCTCTCTACACCAAGAGAATTTCTTAGAGCTCACAGATTTTGTCAATGCATCTGCAGTATTCTTCAAATTTTCCACCTTTACCAGCAACACCTTTTTGTCTTCTATCATATCCCTCACAAAGTGATACTGAACATCAATGTGCATTGTCTTTGAA
>APFE031062068.1:78380-143472 GCA_000404065.3 Pinus taeda | reverse complement strand
TGTTCTATTTTTAGACTGGCAGTCTAAAAATAGACTCCACCCATATGTCTAAAAATAGAGGTCCATCTATTTTTACCAACATGGCCAATCATCCATAAATAGCATCCTGCAACTCATAGACCATGATCCATATGTCTAAAAATAGACATAGTCTAAAAATAGACTTTGCGCCAAAAATAGCCTACGGGCCCACTTAGTGAAGGCGACTTCTTTTCACTAAGCTCCATCATCTTGTTGCATTTTCAACAGGACAATCACTTGTGACAGTGACTGTGTCCGCTTGTGATTATGCAGCTCCATCACCAAGCATGTTAAGTAGGGTTTGAACTCTTTCATTTTGGGACAGAATGATTTGGTAAGGCAATATTTAAATCTGTCCATGAGATATTGGAATTTCATCTGACTTTTCGGAGCTTCAAACCTAGATAGATGGAAGGGCTGTGAAAAATCCATAGGTGATTCATGTGGGGCCTTTTGTTGTTTTAACATTTTTTTATCAAGTGCTTTAGGATCAAAATGGTGAAAAACATATTCAATTAGATCATTGAACTTCTTAAATGAGTGCATGGAGTTATGAGGTAGTATGCTACACCATCGCAATGGGTGGTAGCGGAGTGTGTGTACGAGTAGCGAACAAACCTCTATTTCATTAAAACCTTCCACGTTCTCCATGAGCGCATGGAAGTCATCTACGTTCTCAAGCCAAGCCACTTCGCCTTCACCATCATACATGATGTGTGAAAATTCATCCCAGAACTCCCTATCGACGTGAAAGATATGTCTGTTGGATAGAAATTTCAGAGGGTGAACTATAACAAACTCCTTGATAGATGTGCGAAGATTCAAAACACATTGTGAGCACTTAGAGTGTCATCTGACCCTCCTTCTAGCACCAGAAATGTTGACGATGTTGGACCCGCCAACATTCAGGGGATATCCCCATATGAAGTCCCAACTAAACCTCACACCATTTGGTGTAGGAGTCCCATCTAGTACGATGGCCCGGTTTCCATTATCTTAAATATATACCTTAGCTCTTTCTTGTCAGTGTGTGAGAGTGTTCTGCTTTGTCTTCAGACAGTAAAGTTTGTGTGCCTGGTGAGTGCTAGTATTACTTGTGTCAAGGTTCTTTCACCGCAGAGGAAGAGGGTGGAAGTGTGTCTGTAGTCGAAAGGGAAGAGTCCCAACTCTATCAGAGACACACAACATAGCAATACATGTGCATTTTCCAGAGGAGTATTCCACGCAGATGCGGTAGTCACAAACACACAATGAATAGATAACACGTACAACACCCCGCAAAATATTCCAAGCGAGTGCGACGGTCGTTATAAAAAGTTTATGGGAATGGTTATGTCTAGTGTCCTATGAGGTAGCCCACATGGGGAAGACAGCATTAAAAACTTATACAACACATTTTCATAAGCATATGAAATAGAAGAACCGAAATAGTTCAACTATCTTAACACGGGTTAAAGCAACATGCATTACAATTGTTCAAAGAATAGTCTTACAAACAATTACAATACATGAGTGAAAACGTGTTGGCCTGTTAACAGGCTTCTGAATTAAGCAAAATTCCAAGGCATATCGGTACACCATACATCACTAACCCTGTAAGAGGGGCATTGGAGCCACTGCTCTCTCCTCAAAGAAAAGATTAAGACTCTCAAGGCTATTGTGGGAAAAGTCAAGTTGAAAAGTCTTTTGCATGTACGAATGAAGGGTATTTATAGCCAAGGGTAAAACTGGCCCTTGTGACTGTTTGACTTCCCTCATGATTGTTTGACTTACATGATTCTTCAACTTTACATGACTCTTCAGATTTACATGTGGATCTCTTCGACTTCCACGTTACATTACATTGATTACAACAGTGTGGCCCACAGTAGTTATGTCGCCAAGATGACTCATGACATGACTCGATACGACAGAGCTGGTGTGTTCATGCTGCTGGTGGTGTGCATGTCAAGTTGCATTGTTATTGAGTGATGGATGTCCTCTTGGTGTATCATAGCTTCACCTCCACATGGCAAGGTGTGCAGATTCTTCGATGGTATTAGTTTTTGCTTGATGTTGCATGTGCACATCGCTCCTTCTGTTATATTTTGGCATGCTTCATGTGTTCGTTCGTTTGCGAACAAATCTTCTTGCATGCATTCCTCATTCATTTTTTTGTGAACAAATCTCCTCGCATGTATTCCTTATTCGTCCGTTCGAGAAAAAATCTCCTTGCATGCTCTCCTTGTTCATCTCGTTCATCGTTGCTTTATATCTCATCCATGTACCTGTATCTATAATCACTCATGATGAGACGACATCAAATCTCGAAATATCCTAGTCTACCATGATGCATTTTCATTCTCTTTTGAATGCAGGTGAACAGGAGAGAGGACAAGGCTCTAAAACTGTGAAAGGCAGATTTCAAGCCGGAATGTAGGCTCCGGGCACTGCCGGTGAAAATTATGCAGAGGTCACTGGGAGACTTAGATGGACAATCCAGATAAGAAGTGACTATCCACGGGATCTGGGTCGACTGGAGGGAAGATCTACATAGTTTTTTCAGGGAGGCAGTGCAGGCAGCAAAGGGGTTGGCAGCAAAAACTGCGCAATTTCTCTGGGGAGCTAGCAACGGGCTACAGGAGGCATGCTTGGAAAGATTGTGCAATTTTTCTGGGGAGCTCGTAGCGGGGTGCAGGAGTCTACTGGAAACAATTACGCAATTGCTGGGAGGTTGGCCTGCTAAACATCCTTGCATAGTTTCTGAGTTAAGCAAGATGCTAGGTAGCTCGGTGACTTCTCATGAAAACTGTGCAGTTTTCTAGGCGAGCAGCGGGACAGCTGACTAGGTGACTAGCTGGAAAAACTGCACAATTTTTTGAGGGAGACAGTGATGGACACAGGGTGTCTATCGGGCATGTCTGTATAGTTTCTTCAGTCAACAGGACGGGTATGCTTTGCAGCTTTTGCACAATTTTTTGAGGGAGTGAGTCCCGGGGTCACTACCCGGTCAAACTCTCTGGTTGACCAACTAGAGGCTCAGTTTATGTGCTTGCAGGAAGCATAAATTGAAATTCCTTGCTTGGAAACTTTTACATTATTCTAGGTGGCATTCAGTCGAGTCAATTCTAGGGTTACGTAGTGAAAACTACCAGGGAGGAAGCCTCAAGCTCTGTGCAATTCTGGGCAGCAGTGCATAATCACTGACACTCTTCTGCACACAATTCTCTTGAAGCAAGACAACATTCACTTTGCATGACAAAAAACAACCCCTATGCCCAAATATGACACATGTTGCATGAATATGAGAACATGGACAACTCTTAATATCAAGGAAGGGAGCTTGAAATCTTCAGCTTAACAACAAGCAACCAAGGATAATCGATCACAGGATCCAATGTAGGCTCTGAAATTTTCATGCGAGCCAAAATTTTGGAGGGTGGTTGTAGCCACTACAATAGATGTATTGTGCTACATAGTAGGGTCTTGGAGTGTTACCTCTGGAGACTCCTAGAAGGAGACATTAGACATAACTTTGGGTGTAGTTCACCCAAGTTCGATGGGGACACAGATGAGCAATACTTGATGATATCCATGGGGAATCACATGCCTAACCCTCTTCTACATCACTTACGGGCACCGTTGATTTGGATGTTGTCATTTGACACTCTGGGCATGAATAGCGGGGGACAGGGAGCTCAACCAAGATATTTGGATGTCATGTAGAGCACTAGGAGAGAGACTTCTCAGTAGTGGCATTGGGTCAGTGTGCGAATTGACAGCCACAAGTTGGGGGATGAGGTGATCATCTGTAGGGGTGGCATATCATTCATTATTGTGCCTACAACTGAGGAGATGTTCACGAGGGAGACATGTGTTACTCTTTCCATAGGGCATGTTCATACCATGCATGGGCAGAGGATACCATGTGCAGCTAAGGCAATCGTCTAGTATGTCTCTAGGCTCCAGACATTGTATTGGCGTAGTATCGAGAGGGCAGACGATAGACCCAATGGTGATGGTTGGCAGGAATAGGAGGGAGCTTGTTGGGTCCCTATAATACTAGTGATTACCCCATTACTATTGTAGTTGTACCCCTTATTAATATTGTTGTGCCCCTATTGTCCCCATATTGTTATTACTGTGCCCCATAGAATCCCTCTATTGTTATTTTTGCGGCTTTATATTAATATTGTTAGGTCGGCTAGGTTATATTGTGACTCCTTAGACTCCTATATATAAAAAGGAGGTGTTGTCATTTGAATCATCAAAGAATTGTCCATTTATGTAATGTAAAGGAGGTTGCCCCCTCGAAGAGGTTGAATTCTAAGGCGTTGATCTATCTTTTCTATATTTTCTTGAGCTGGTTTCATAACATTTTGTCGAACTAAGTTCCACAGATCTTTGCTTCATATTGTACCAAGAAACCAAAACGGACCCAACACTGAAAATTCCACCTGATGTACTCTTTCGGTTTGTTGGACTCCCCGCCCAATCTACATTTGTGAAGCCACATCGCTTCACTGCCTTTGTTCGTCTATACCATAGTCCAAACTGGGTAGTGACTCTGAGGTACCATAGAACACGCTTAGTTTCCCTCCAAAATAATTTGGTTGGACTAACCATAGCTTGGCTCAACTGGTTGACTGCATAGCACATATATGGTCGTGTGTTCACAAGATACATTATTGAACCCGCCAGCGATCGGTAAATGGTACCATCCACTTCCTCACCTGAAGTGGCATCCTCTTTCATCCAATTGGTCATTAGAGGTGTCTCCATGGGTTTAAAACTGTCCATGTGGAACCTCTAAAGTATCTCCTTGGAATACTTAGCCTGAGAGACAAACAGTTCCCCATCGCTTTTCCATACTTCCAATATGAGGAAGTAGTGCATGAGACCCATTTCCTTCATTTCAAACTCTCTTGCAAGGTCCTCCTTATAAGATCTGATCAGCTGCTCATCACTAGTTAAAATTAAATCATCAACATATAAGAAAATAATCAACAATTTTCCTTCTACCAAGATATGATAGAGGTTTGCATCTGCTTCACTTTTGGTGAATCCCAAACTGGTGATATAGCTATCGATCTTGGTGTACCAAGCACGGGGTATTTGCTTAAGACCATACAATTCTCGCTTGAGTCTGAACACATGAGACTCTCGATCAAAAGTCTCAAAGCCTTATGGTTTATCGATATACACCTCCCCCTCAATAACTCCATTGAGGAATGTTGTTTTTACATCCATCTGGTGGATCTTCCACCCCATTTGTGCAGAAAAAGAAAGAATTGATTTAATGGATGAGTACCTTGCTGCAGGAGAAAAGGTCTCCTCATAGTCAATCCCCTCAACTTGAGAGCACCCCTTGGCAACAAATCTGGCCTTGTACTTTTCTATGCTTCCATTTTCTGCATACTTTACCTTGAAGATCCATCTCAAACCGACAATTGATTTGTCTATTGGTCTTGGGACCAATTCCCAAATATTGTTCTTTATAATGGATTCGTATTCCTCCACCATTTCATCAACCCATATATGTTTCTCTATTGCTTCCTCGAAAGAGGATGATTTGGTCTCTACAAGCTCAATCATTAGAGCCATGTAGCCAATGTACCACTCTGGTGACCTTCTCTGTCTGTGTTGATTTGAAGGATCACCCGCATTCTCCCTAGTATCCTGCACAAGTATCTTGGCTTACCTGGTTCTTTTTTTGCCTTCTTCGATGGTTCTTCTTGACTAGTTGTCTCCACTCTCTACTCCTCAATTTGTGGTTGCTCCAAAACTTCTTAAGGTTCCTCCTTTGGAGCTAAAAGATCCTCCTCTTGTGGGATCTGAAGCTCCCTCTCAAGAGAGCATCTAATCGCTTTGCTTCATCAAATTTTACATCCCTTCGCACAGTTGTCATTATGAGGGATGGAAAATACACATGATAGTTGTGGGGAGTTTCTGTGTAACCCAAAAATACCCATAATTCTGATGTTGGCTCTAGCGTCTTCCTTCATTCTTTGGAGACATGGTAGTGAAAAAAGGCTCCAAAAATACTAAAGTACAACTCATTTGTCTTTCTCCTTGAGAAATCCTCCTCTGATGTAATCATGCCCAAAATCCAATGAGGACTCTGGTTCTGCAAATAGACTAATGTGTTGATGCTTCAACCCACAAATGCATAGGTAGTCCTTGGTCCTGCAACATTGCCCTTGCTAGTCCCACAATGCTACGGTTCTTTCTCTCAGCCATTCCATTCTGTTGTGGATTGTGGGGTATTGTCAACTCTCGTTGAATGCCTTCTTTTGCACAGAAATTTTTAAATTCATTTGACATGTACTCACCTCCATCATCGCTCCTGAGAGACTTCACCTTCTTGCTCATTTCTTTATCAACCAGTGCCTTGAATTCTACAAACTTGGAGAATGTCTCATCCTTCTTCTGCATAAAGAAGATCCAACACTTCCATGAGAAGTCATCAATAAAAATGACAAAATATTTGTGCCTGATAGTGGATGCTGTCAGGAAAGGTCCCAAGACATCAGAGTCGATCCTTTCTAGGATTGCATGTGCTTTGTTGTCCCGATCATGGAATGTGGATTTTGTGTACTTCCCCAAAGTACATCCTTTGCATACATCTTGTTCCTCAAGTGCTCCTTTGAGGAGGCATGTGGTTATTTGTTGCATGATCTTCAAAGCGCCATGATGAAAATGGCCAAGTATTCTATGCCAAAGTTCAATGAAATCGCGACTCTGCACCATCCCCGTCATTGTGCTCAATGCAACACAATCCTCCACATCTAGCTTGTACAGGGTCTTCACACAAACACCAATCTACTTCACCTTTCATGTGGCTATGTTTATGAGGAATTCCTTTCCTTTGTTGAAGATCACATCATAACCACGGTCTTCCAAAACTACAACAAAGATGAGATTTTTCTTTAGGCCCAAAACGAACATGACATCCTTGAGCCTGAGGGGGGAGTTCGACCCACTCTGAAAGGTGATTATACCAATCCTGGTCATGATATACCTTCCATCATCCCTCATCTCAATGTGCATCTGCAAATATTTCTCCTCCAGGTCACTGAAAAAGTCTGTATTCCTCATAATGTGGAAAAATTCACCTGAGTCCAAGTACCACACACTCCCCATCACTGTGTTGGTCATGCATGCAACGAAGGTAAATTCAAGCTCGAATAGTGAAGCCAAAGCTTGACCTAATGCTCCTCTTGAGGTATTATTGTTTGTCTTCTTGTGTGGAAACTTTCTAGCATAGTGCTCGAATTCATGACAATGGAAGCATTTAATTTTTGACAAATATTTCTTCTTTCCCCCTTGACTAGATTCTAGTTTGGATTGAGATTTTTTCCCTTTTCCCTTCTTTTCCTTGCCAGAGAATGTAATTTTTTCTTCATGCTCGCCCTTGGATGAAGTCCCATCTCTGGTATTCTGCCTCACTTCTTGTACCAAATCAGACTATAAGAGCTCCCAATTCATTAGTTTCTCCCTCTGATTCACCAAATTAAATAGTTACGCCAGCTCTTGGGAAGGCCCATAAGGGCTAGGCTAACCAAGTCATCTTCAGGGATAGTAACACCGACCCCGCCCAGTTCATCACAACATTGTGTGAACCTGCTCAGACACTGCAGTATAGTGTCATTCTTCTTCATCTTGATAATTCAAAGTTTATCCTTATGCGCCAGCTTCCTGTGGTCACTACTATTCTCGAACAATTTTGTTAGTGCTTTCCACATCGTGAGAAAAGTTTCTTTTCCATGGAGATTCGAGACAATATGATCTCGTACTCCCTCCAAGATTATGCTCCTCACCTTGGTTACATATTTCTTCCATTGTGCAAGGTGTTGGACATCAGTTGTTGGTGGTCTTGGAATATCTATCTTGACATATTCAAGCAATTCATTGGCATCCAATACTGCCTCCATCTGTTTATTCCATGCAACAAAATTTGAGGTTCCTTCCAAGGCATACCCTAGCCTTGGTCCATTGAAGGCCATCTTCTCATCTCTAAATAAATCCTGCTACACTAATCTTCAAATTCAAATCTCTAAGAAACAACTTTGAATTTCCTTCTCTAATGTGAATCTAGCTCTGATACCATGTAGAAATTAGGTTGTATATTTGCAACTGCTTATGAAGTTTTAATCAAAATCACAAGACACAAACCTACTCTATTACTCTGCAGGCATTAATTCACAATTTAGAGCAAAAATCTCAGACATGCAAAAAGAAATAACACATATGAAACAAGTATTTTTATCTGGGGAAAGAAAACTGCTAAAAACCCCAATACCTACTTGCATTAATCAAATGAATGGAGATGTACTACAACTGCTTTCCTCAACTAAGCACACCCTGCAAGTGCATAACCTATCTCTCTGCTCAGTGAAGACCTCTGACCCATACTTAGTCAAATTTTGCCTCGCATTAAGCTCCTATTTCCTTGAGTTGTTCCTTGAGTAATTAGCCCCTATTATTTAGGAAATTCCTCTAATTGAATTGCGCAAATCCTTAGGATGGTCACTTAACTGCATGCAACACCTGTACACTCGAGACCAGTCTACAACTGATGTTATACAGCCTTTGAATCTCCACCTTAATAAAGTAACTTGAATTCTCTGCATGCACTAGCTATTTTGGATTGATTGATCAGTTAACTAGATGATCACTGAGTTTGACTGAAGTCCCACTGTTTAACTAACCTTCCACTAGTTCCTCCAAAAGTTGAAACTAGTTTAACTGAAAACAACATGAGATAACCGACCTTGATTGCTACAAATTAGCAATCACACATGTTGAACAAAACTATAATTTTTCCAACTCAAATTTACTGAGTAAACTCGGTGACACAAGTCATGTCACACAAGTTAACATCATCCAAGTTGTTTGTTGATGTGGAAAATCGAATTTTCTCAATTTAATCAAGGCAAAATCAAATTGAGAATTTCTTGATGCATTTTTCAACATATTCCTAATTCCTTATGATGTTAGAACAAGTCAACGGAAACAAAGAGATGAATTACTTTCTTATATATAATAGATAGCTTAACTATGTGGATCTAACCATATATATTAAGCCAAAATTATCCCCCTTTTATTGCATGTAAATTGGACAAGTAGCATTAATAAGGAATATAAATGAAAAAAAAAACATTTGTAATAAGAATGTTTCAAAATTAGGCTAAGAAAAGCATAAATGCTTACTAAATTGGACTGATAAATGGAGCTTTCCTACTAAATATAAGGAGTTCCCATGGCACCGAAAGTGAGAATATAACTAAGTTTCGAAATATTTAAACGTGAAGAGCCAAAAAATGTTTAATTATGCTAGACAGATTAAGTAGCAAAACATATTTGATTGGCACATGAGAATAAGGTCAATGTTGTGGGAGATCGGCTAATGTCACGCAAGTGATCAAGTATAGGTAAGGGATCTATATCCATGTAATTCAATCATGGGATAGAATTTAATGTTTGTGATGTCACCATGTTAGCATGTATAATTAATTGTAGTCATCCTTGGATGGATGGGAATTGGTATAACCAATACATAATAAAAAAATTATACAAAAGGGTTAATATAAGATGCCCATGAATGGAGTGTCAAAGGAGGGACAAAGGGGGCGGGGGGAAGGAGATCACAGGTTAAGTGTCCCACCATGCAATATACATGGCTAAGGACGTGACCATGCAACCTCCCCAATGGCATCATCATTACTTAATGCATAAGGCTAGTGAGATTGTGTGACCAAGATTGGATGTGACACACATCCATTTCAAAGAGGGAGTCATTTGAGATAGGTCATATATGATGCAGGTTTCATTACTAAAAGAGTACAGATGTTATGACGCGGAATATCGAGTGGATACTTTTCATTTCAATGTTATGTAGATTTGGAAATTCAAGATTGTCGCGGAGTCCAATCTCGACTAGACCTCCCATGAATTTCTTCCATCATTTGTAGAAGTTATCATTTACTCATAGGAGTGATTGATTTCTACATGTAGAAGTTGTAAATTTTAGGTACCAAAAAGTGAAGGCAGGGGTATTATCAACCTTCATGGGCTAGAGAACATTCTATATGTCTACTCCTATGTAGGTAATTTCCTATTTTACTAGTTAAATTCCATTATTTTCCATTGTCTCCTTATATGTTGGTTCTCTTTCTGTGTGTGGCCCTCGAGATTTATTAACTATGTACCCCCCTCTTTGCGAGTCTTGTATTTCAAATTTAATTCAATATCTTGTTACTACCTTTTTGAATGGTGCAACTTCTTTTTTCTGACTTCTTCTCCCTAGCTTATCTCCTCCTCTATAATCTCCTTGTTGTTATTCCTTGTCACCCATATCTCCTTTTCATTGGTATCTCCATTTCTTGTCCCTCCCAGTGCAGCTCTTCTCTCAACACCCTCCTCGGGTGATTATCCTCTCTTCCGATCATTTCATTTCTTCTCATGTATTGGCTCCAAATGCTTTATCAATGTGATAGGGATCAATGAGGGTTGCTTACTTTTGGGAGCAATGGAGCTCTCAAGCTCAACAAAGAGATTCAAGCTCGGCACATAAATATCAAGCTAAGACTTCATACGTTACCAAGAGGATATTACTTAAGTGGAGCATGACAAAGCTTCAACCCAACAATTGTCAATTGATTATAACGATTTTCTCTACTTTAAATTTGTTATTTTACAGCGATAAAACACATTGATGCTATAATAATGATACACATTGATATGGAAGAACATACACACTGATTTTGATGTTGACTTTATATCTGCTTCTTAAGAAAAGATTGTTGGCATTCCCTTCTCAAAACCATTGGCATTGCTTATATTTTTTGAAGTGATTTTATGAAAATGCATTCTCTTATGTCAATTCTTGGTGTGGTGCTCAATGGCAAAGAAAATTATCCAAAATGGTCAAGAAAGATCAACCATATAGTTATCTTCAATGATCTTTGGGATGGAATTTGTGATAGAGACACTTCACCTACCAAACCTGTAGTAAATAAAGATCTTTCCACATGGATGAATAAAGATAAGAAAGCATATGCTTTAATTGTTGCTTTTATAAGTGAAAAGGTGAGTCACCATGTCAAGTCTATCAAAGATTCTTTGGAAGTTTTGAAAAAGTTGAATGATCCATATGATTCACATTCAAAATTGGATCCAATTTTTTTGACCCCGTGCCTATTGCATCTACTTTTAGCAATAAATATGTCATGAATTTTATTGATGACTATACTAGGATTTGTTGAGTTTATTTATTGAAACAAATCAATCTCAAACATTTGAAACACCTAAAAAATTTGATGATTGAAAAAATCATAATCTCTATTAGCACACTCTTCATATTGATAATGTCAAGGGATATAATACTGATGTTTTTGAAATTTATCTTCATCAACATGGAATTAAGCATCCAACTAATGTTCCATACAATCCTTAGAAGAATGTTGTAGCAAAAAGAATGATCTTGACATTCTTGAATATGGTACACTCTATGTTATTTTTTGAAAAAGTGAAGTTTATGTTTTGAGTTATTGCAGTTTTGCATGCAATGTATTTGTGAAACAAAAATCCATGTCATGCTCTTGGGAACAAACCTCATTATGAAATTTAGTATGAATACATTCGCTCAATGAGGCATCTCAGGGCTTTTGGTTCCACTTGTTATGCCTGGATTTTTGAGCAAAGAAATAAACTAGGTGCAATGAGTCGAAAGTGCATATTCTTGGGGTACTCAAATACCACCAAATCATATCATTTTTCTGAAAAAGGTAAATGACATCTGTTCTTTTTAGAGATATGATTTTTCTTGGATCCATTAAAATACATGAGTGTTGAGTGACCACTTGATCATCTTAACACATTGTGACCACTTGATCATCTTAACACATTTACCCATGTATAGACACATCATGAGTTTGATAATGGCATTCAACGTCTTGCAGTAGGGGATACTTGTCCTAGATAACTTTCTGAAATCCACTTTTGCAGTGCCATCTCCACCTCATGTAGAAAACCCAACCACTTCATTAGAACAAGAGGCTCAACTAGATGTTGCAATTTAAACGATTGAAATGTTTAACCTTGATGGGATGCAACACCATCTCATCTAGTGGACCAACTTATACCATCACAAAGATGTCCAAAGTGGCTCATGAAGGCACTTGAAAGTGTTCATCTTGATGAGGTTGAAAAGACAAGAACTAGAAGTTCTACAAAACAAAACAATGGAGTTAAAGTAGATGAATCATGTTAGGTGATGTCAATGATATGTAAGGTTTCATATGGAGATTTGTCATCCAAATCCATCACATAAATATTTTAAATTGCCGATGTATTTTGAAACAACTAATGTGGTTCATCTTCAAGACGAATAAATGACACATTCGCTGGTTCGAAACACATCGACAATTTAAAATATTTATGTGATGGATCTAGAAGACAAATATCCTAATAACTCTACTCACAAAAGCCTCCATTTGGAAGGTTTCATTTGATTATTGATTGAATTATCTACAAACTTTGAACCAACTTACTTTGAAAAAATTGCTCCTCATGATGAGTGGAAAGAAGCTATGAAAGATGATGATGCTCTCATCAAGAATGAAACCAGGGGCAATTTTAGGAACTAAATTTCTCCCATGAGCTAATTTTCCATGCTCTTTCCAAAAAAAGTTGCCAATTTTCATTTTTGATCAAAATAATTAACCCATAATCTATGAGATAAAAAGTATTTTATATTAAAAATACACAGTTTTATAAAAATTATATAAAAAGAAAATGAAATTCTTTACAAAAACATTGTTAGACATTTTATAGTTTGCACAAATTCATTTTATACTTTAAAATGAATTTATATCCTTAAAAAGCTTTTTTCCCTAAATGGGACATGGATGTTGGTGGTTCCTCCCATTGGAACCAAACCAATCAATACAAGTGGATCTACAAGAACCAAGTACAAATCAAACAGTTCACTTGATGAGCATAAGACAAGACTTGCAGTAAGACGATTCAGATAGAAAGAAGGCATAGACTATGAAGATATTTTTCCCCTACAACAAAAATGGTTTAATATTCGTACTTTGTTGGCTTTTCTAACACAAAATAGGTGGAAGATTCATTGCATGGATGTGAAGATAACTTTCTTGAATGAAGATTCAAAATAGAATCTCTACATGTCTCAACCAAAAAGATTCTATGTGGAGGGTCAATAGCATAAGATGTGCAAGATCATCAAGTGTTTGTTAGGCCTAGAGCAAACACCTTGTACATGGCATGAAAAGCTCATTGAGCATCTTTTGAAACTCGATTTCACACACTTTAATATGGATTATGCAACTTGTTTGTTATGAAAGTTGGAAAATTTGTTGTATATATTGTGGTGTATGTAGATAATCTTTAAATAGCATGGAACAATGAAGTGTCCATTGCATCCATTAAAAAAGAATTGAATAAAGGTTTTTAGGTAACAGGTATTAAAGTAACGGAGAATCCGAAGAATAATGCACTAAAGAGTTACTGAATAAATTTGGCATTATTGATTGTACTCCTCTCTACCCAAATGGAGCAAAATTTGACTCTAACATCAAGGAGGGAATGCAAGTGAGAGTGCAACTAAATATAGATAGCGTGTGGAGAGTCACAATTGTTGAAGAATCAAGGGCAATGAGGTGTAGTGTGACTCTTCTTGATTTGATAACAATTTGTGGAGACTTTTTACTTTTTCTTGTTAGCTTAATCTTCTTCTTATTATTATTAATGCATGTGTGTGTGCTTCATCAAACTGCTACCAAAACATAAGAACAAGAACACAAGATGTTGGCTCTCTGCCAGGGCCAAAACCTCTCTTCTCTTGAGAGGAAAACCCTTTGGTATGTTTCTCTTGTTGAAACTTCTTATTGATCAATGCCAAACCCTTGACCCTTGACTAGAATGTCCTCCAAGCACAAGTCAAGCCCTTTCTCCTTTCTACACTTTGTTCCCCGACATTTCCTTCTTCCAACACTACGTCCTCCTCCTTCCAACACTTCGTCCTTCTTTCATTTGTTGGTAAACCTTGTTGCACTTGCTCTAGAAGAGACACTTATTCTTGGTCTATGATGAGACTCCTTCCTTGTGATGATCCCTTCCTTCCTCTTAACCAAATGAGCTACTTCCTTGAGGTGTAGGTACAAACTTGATATGACTATCCTGCAACCCTAATTCCTCACACATGTGGGAGGTTTACTTGATGTCGTATGCCCTTCTCTCCTTCGCTTGAGTGCCCTTCTTCTACACTTGAGTAGGAGGCCTTGTAGGCCTAGATTTAACCCCAAACAATGAGAGATGGTTAATTGTGAGTTGTTGTCATAACTGCAAGGACAGCCTTCATTTTTCCTTGCACATGTGACTTCAACTGCCCTAGAACAGACCTCTAAGGCTCGGTTTTTCTTCCACCTCCTTGGTTGTCCTTGGAGACACTTTTCTTGTCCTCTTGTTACCCTTTACTTGCCTTCTACCTTCGCTGATTTCAAAGAGGAATTCTTGACGTTATGAGGGAGTGAACAACCTCTATATATAGAGGATTGTCCCTCCCATTAGGCCGACTTGAAGTCCGACTTGATGTCTTTGCTTCGAATAACTTCTTTGATGGTGTCTTTGCTTTGGAGGAGACTTGGCTTTACTTGGAGGTGACTTCTTTGACTCGAATACATAAGTATACATGGTGTAATATGCCCTTAAGGTCTTCAACATTTTCTTTTGACTATTTGACTCACCTATAGCACTTTAACATGTGCTAGACCTATTTCAATGAACAAGAAACTCATTGACATATATTATAAAAATAATATTTCTTTTCTTGAATAAATACAAATATCAAAAGTCCATTTATGAAGTCCGAACCTAGTTACATTTCCTTCAACACTTCCTCTTAATTGGGGAGGTATACATACAACAATACAAGGTGTTTGGCTATTTTTCAATCTTGAATACACTTAAGAGAAACTGGATTGGAAATCCATCTGTTATAGAATCATAGTAGCCAACATTGTTTCTACAGCAAGGCCTTGACTGAAAACTCTATCTCTCAATAGATCAGAGCACAATGTTAGCAAGACCAATGACTTATAGACACCTTAGTCATTGTCTCTCAAGGTACATACCCACTTGGGTGTTCATTGAGTATGCCCTTCTAGGACTATTCTTGTCTTGGGTTCCCAACCCTCAAAGAATATCGGTCCTCTTGTCTACTCCTGTCTTGGATGCCCTACAGATCCTCAAAGAGTATCAAATACCAGATGATTACCCAACCCTCCCATTCTTTCTTCCCAAGTGAAGACAAGAATGTTGTGTCTATCTCTCCCTCTCAATTGAGGAAGACATGCCCAAGTATGCTCTGGCAAGGTACTTGTCCAAGTTCCTTTGCAATTGGAAACTTGTTATAACTCCCTCTTAGCTAGGAAATTGTCCATCAATCAACAACTTCTTCTTCGTGGTCCTCCAGTTGCTTGATCTCCTTCCTTCCTTTGATGTCATGAAGTCTTTGTTTGCATATTCTTCTTGGTAGGGCACCATCCATTGATCACTTTCCTTCCTGGTTAGTCATGTCATTGCTTCCTTCGTGGAAAGTGGCCTTCTTGTTATATATCAGGTTCTTTGGTCATCTGGCTACTTCTTTGTCATTTGTCCATGCTTCAGAATACTCTTCTCATGGATGCTTCGTTGTACTTTCTTGCTTACATGCTTCGATCTAGTAGCCCTTCATGACTTCATCTTAATATTGCTTCAACATTAAATGGTGCTTTTGTTGGATGGCTTCTTTATCATGACATCTTCGTAGAGTAGAATCAATTATCTACATCTTTCATATCTCCAAGGCCTTCATAGGTGTCAAGGGTCCTTTGTTCATTTTCTTCCTTTGTCAGAGTTGTCATGCCTTCTTTCGAGAGATGTCTTCAAAGTATCTAGTCAAATAGTGATTCTCTGTGATCATGGTGTTCTTCACATGCTTGATCTCTTTCTGCATTTGCTTCTTCTTGGATAGATTGTTCAACCACCTTATGCTCCTTGTGGAAGCACTTCTTCATTGCTTGCTTCTAGGACTAGTCAACGTTTCGTCTTTACATGCTTTCTTAGTCAGCAATCTTATACTCCTTATGTGAGTATTTCCTTTTGTTGACCTTCATTGCATTGTTGTACATGCCTTTGAGCATGTCATTAGTGAAAGAGATTATTTCATACTTGATCATGTCATAGAACTATTCCCATGACTCAATAATATACATATGATAACATGACTAAACTTTGATGCATACATACCTCATATTGATTCTCCTTTGATAATCTTAGCTTCATTTGGTTGTCCTTGGTGAGGCCCTTCTTGCTTCATCTTAGCTTCCCTGCATATCATCCTTTTCTTGAATCCCATGTATGGGATTCCCAATGAGACATCTGCTTTTGTTTATGAATCTTCTTTTGAAGATTCCATCATAGGATCTTGAAGACCCTTACCCTGCAAATGTTTCTTTCCTTTTGATGATGGAGGTCTTCTAAGATTCTTAATCATGATCAATTTTTTTTATTGTGGATGAGGTCCTATACTAGGTATGCTCCTTCTACATGAATATCTTCAACTATATCTACCATGCTCCTATATTCTAGAAGATACTTCTAACCATGCAATTTGTTCTCATTTATAAATGCTCCTTCTACATGAGTATTTTGAACTCTATGTACATCATGCTTCTAGATTCTAGAAGATATTTCTAGTGATGGAATTTTATTCTATTCCTACATGCTCCTATACTACCCAAAACTTTGAAAGAAGACTTTAAGTAAAGAAGCAGACTTAGTCATAGTAGAAATCTAAAGGATCTTCCTTCTTTTGCTTCTTTTCTTCTTCTTTCACCTCTTGAGTCATGTGAGCTTCTTCCCTTTTTCTTTTGTTGTTGTTGTCCTTTAGTTTAAGACAATTCCTTTTGTAGTGTCCATATTCTTGGCATCCATAACATTGGAATTTGGACAAAACTTTATTGTTTGTTCTTCGTGGACCAAATTTGTCAAATTTTCCCTTTCTCTAGGGCATGGTAGCAAGGGCTTGTTCCTTTGATCCCACATCTTCCTTTGCTTTGAGTCTTGTTTCTTCTATCTTGCATAGAGACCACATTTCACTTAGTGGGGTAGCTTCCTTCTTGGCATATATGCTTGATGTGAAGTTGCCCCAATCCTCAAGTAGAGCATTGAGTACTACAGTTATCATTTCTCTATCGAACATGACTTCCCCTAGCTCTTGAAGTTGATCCCTCATCTCAGAGATCTTCATGAATTAGGGAGTTATTCCTTCCTTTGATATCTTCATCTTGTACAATTCATTTCGTAGAGATGTCACTTCTTCAGTTGTGCTTACCGAGAATAGCTCTACTAGTTTATCATAGATTTCTTTGATGTTTCAAGTTTGCAAACATAATGAATTGAGAGTCTTTGGTGGATTCTATTAGAATCCTTTGAGCTCGTATCCTTATTATATTTGGCTAAGGCTTGAGTTTGTTCCTTATTAGGAATAGTAACATTCCCTTTCATGTATTCTAGAAGTTCATTCTCCTTGAGAAGTAAACCAATGTTCTTTTTCCATGCAAGAAAGTTATTGGTACCTACCAATTTGTTGCTTTCCTTGCAAAAAGAAATTGATGTATATTCAAAAGGGGACATATACCTGATAGATTTTGGGATGTAGTGGACTTGCTTTCTCCTTGAAGACTTCATGGCTTGCCTTCCTTAGATCTTGATGTTGTTCAAGTTTCTTTCTCCAAGTGGACCTAACTAAATGACTTGTGGCTTGATGTAGGTCCTTCTTTAATTTTCTCTTCTTGTAGGTGCCTTTATGTAATACTATTCTTGCTTTGTAGTCTTCCTTGAGGAAAGATAGATGGTAGACCTTCTTGTCCTTGAAGTGATTGAGACTTCTTGGCTAGATGCTTCAATTTTTGTGGATGTCCTTCCTTGATGAGTGTTCTTGAGATGCCCTTTCCTTGACGTGTCACCTTACCTCTGATACCATGTTGAAGAATTAAGGGCAATGAGGTGTAGTGTGATTCTTCTTTACTTAATAACAATTTGTGTAGTCTTTTTACTTTGTCTTATTAGCTTAATATTCTTTTTCTTATTATTAATGCATGTGTGTGTACTTCATCAAACTGCTACCAAAAACATAAGAACAAGAATACAAGATGTTGGCTCTCTACCAGGGCCAAAACCTCTCTTTTCTTGAGAGGGAAACCCTTTGGTATGTTTCTCTTGTTGAAACTTCTTATTGATCAATGCCAAACCCTAGACCCCTAACTAGAATGTCCTCCAAGCACAAGTCAAGTCCTTTCTCCTTTCTACACTTTGTTCCCTGACACTTCCTTCTTCCGGCACTACATCCTTCTTTCAATTGTTGGTAAACCTTGTTGCACTTGCTCTAGAAGAGACACTTATTCTTGGTCTATGATGAGACTCTTTCCTTGTGATAATCACTTCCTTCCTCTTAACCAAATGAGCTTCTTCCTTGAGGTGTAGGTACAGCTATGTTATGACTGTCCTACAGCCTTAATTCCTCACATGTGTGGGAGGTTTACTTGATGTTGTATGCTCGTCTCCCCTTCACTTGAGTGCCCTTTTTCTACGCTTGAGTAGGAGGCCTTGTAGGCCTAAATTTAACCCCAAACAATGAGAGATAGTTGACTGTGAATTGTTGTTGCATAACCACAGGGGCAACCCTCCTTTTTCCTCGCACATGTGACTATAGCTACCTAGAACAGACCTCTAAGGCTCAACGTTCCTTCCTCCTTCGTTGTCGAGACCCTTTTCTTGTCCTCTTATTACCCTTTACTTGCCTTCTACCTTCGCTAATTTCAGAGAGGAACGCTTGATGTTATGAAGGAGTGGACAACCTCTATATATAGAGGACTATCCCTCCTTTAGGTCGACTAGCTGTTTGTAGTCTGACTTGATGTCTTTGCTTCAAATAGCTTCTCTGATGGTGCCTTTGCTTTGGAGGAGACTTGACTTTGCTTGGAGGTGACTTCTTTGACTCTAATACATAAGTATACATGGTGTAATATGCCCTGAAGATCTTCAACATTTTATTTTGACTATTTGATTCACCTATAGCAATTTAACATGTGCTAGACCTATTTCAATGACCAAGAAACTCATTGACATATATTATAAAAATAATATTATTTTCTTGAATAAATACAACTATCAAAAGTACATTTATGAAGACCGAACCTAGTTACATTTCTTTCAACATCAACTACCTTACCATTACTAGAAAATATATTTCATTTGCAGTTGGAATTATATCTAGGTTCATACAAAATCATTGTGAAGGGATTGGTGTGCTACAAAGAAAATGCTTCAACCTAGTTGGATGTGCAAATTCAAACTTTGACAAGGATAAGTGCCTCCTTCAAGATACCTCACAAGTCTTGGAGCAATTCTTGGAGATCACACAAAAAATTTGTTCCAACCAATTCCATTATAGAGGCAAAGTATGTGGCTATCACAGAGGAAACAAAGGAGATAGTGTGGCTAAGGAAGATACTAGAGAATTCACATGAAAAACAAATAAATGGTACCTTACTTTTGTTTGACAACATCAGTGCAATGAAGTTGGCTATGAATCATAGATTACATGATCAAAGCAAGCATGTCAGCGCAAAGTACCATCTAATTCAACATCATGTTGAAGCCAAGGCCATTCGATTGATACAGAGTTCCACAAGTGAGGAAACTGTAAATGTCTTCACCAAAGTGCTTGGAAGATACAAGTTTGAAAATTTTGGAAAGATGCTTGGACTCACAATCACCCTTTTAAGTAGTGAATGTTAGATACCTAATCCCAAGGATTATGGTGTCTTGTAAATATTGTAAATATTATTATTGAGAAACATGAAGATTCATAGGTGAAAAGAACAATGATCGGTCCTACGAGAAGATGAAACCAAAGGCCATATCAATGTATTTATGTATCACTCACATTAATAAGAAAACATATTGAGATATTCAAGGTTGGGCTTGTTAAATAGAATTATTTTAATCTAAAAATATATATGAATTGCTACAAAAACATTCAACTTAGCAGGGAAATCTAAGGGATGGTTCCCCACAACCATGGATGGCATCCGTAGTAAACTAATCTGTATACACTAATGTACTTCCTTCAAAAATATTTGACTCAAACCTTTGTTAGCATAGAGCTAGCCAAGTGTTCTGGAGGTGGTTTGTGCAGAAATGTTCATCATTTTTTTCACAAAACCCAATTGACACTCACAGAAAAAGCAAGATCTAGCCAATAATGGTGATATTGAAATGCCAAAAATATCTTGTAATTTATGTTAATTTCATCTCTAACCTGAAAATAAGTAATCTTAAAAATAGCGTTTAGTGAGGGTGTCTACTAGTACTGTGACAAAATTGGCAAATGTCCATCCAGTTGTTGAATGCACAACCCAGGTACCGGTCTCCTCATGCTCTTTTGGAGGAATAAAACCAGTTCCCCGGCCTTTAGAATGTGCAGAATAAGCATTATAAATATGCCACTTCAAAGTGCCATGCCGTAAATTTATATTTACTTGACAAGAAGATTACATTATAAATAAAATGACTCGACACATTTTTCTAGCAGATCAAAACAATGAGTCGGAGATGCTCTACATGTAGCCACAAGGCTCATAGCTACAGGAATGAAAAAATATTTTCTTCCTGAAAATCTTTGCCGTTTGAAAATGTCATCCACCTCCATAACCCAGAATTAAATATTCACTTAATTCCTTACGATACAACTAATGGAAATCAACCGCTGGCTATGGTTAGAAACCTAGTGCCGCATCTTTTCTTTCGATACCTTCTTTTTCCTTTTCTTGACAGCCTTGGGAATTTTTGTTTTTCGAGCTTCTCTCTTTTCCGCCTTCACCATCCTCTTATGCTCCTTCCGAGCTGTTCTTCTATCAACTTGTTGGTTTTCACTCAAAGAAGATTTGTTGTCCCCAGTTTCTGAAGCCACATCATCCTCGGAAGCACATGAGCTACTCTGCTCAGATTCTGTTATCATATTTTCTAAATCCCTATCCAATCCTTCTCCGGATCTCTGATCAGCAGAGATTGAAACTGGAAAAGAATCTACAATCTCCCCGGCAGGCTGATCATTCACATTATCCAAGATGGCAGGAATAAGTCGCACCCCGGAGAGGTCCTCTTTCAAACCAGTAATTGTTTGATAGTATATTCCTTCAGTATTATTGCCACTGGTAATCCGATCTATATCCTTTTCAAAATCTTGTACCTGATCTAATGTTCTCGGGATGAAGGACTGCAAAATAAAAAAACACCATACACAGAGTTTAGACCAAACAGTCTATGGTTTATCTTCCAAATGTTTCGTAAACAAATTGCTAGCATGATTATCAACATAGATGATAAAATATCGAGTATCGTTGACTGGCTACGAGAGAATTTCATATTGCCAGAAAAATTACAACACATTCAATGCTCCACCCATAGAATTGATTTTACAACATACTGAGAAGCGCCATTCCTCTGAGTACTAGAAGGAAAGTATATCAGTACCATTAGAAAGAAACCAGACATATCATCAAGAAACCAAATATATCATCACCACTATTGTAGCAATGTGACAGGGAGCAGCAATGAAGTATGGCACACTAAAGATTTAAAAGACTATTCTTTTCGTTTGTGTAGTTTTACAAGCAAGATCTAAAACAGCAGAGACATTATTCATGATTGCATTGACAAAGATTTATGTAGGAGAGGAGGCATCCATCATCTAGAGTCAGTTTTTTATGATTGCAGTGAAGAAGTTTTTATGTTACAAGAAAGAGAGAAGATATGCATCATCCAGAGTCAGTCTATGATCTACATGTAGGCAAGATATGATTGGCATATTTGAGCCTCTGCATGTTAGGATGTCTACAAGAATACAAACATTTGCTATACAAGTTCTCACTAGGCCAGTTCCGCAACTTCAGCGAGAATTTGGACAGTACCCTTCAATTTCTTTCTTGGAAAGATCCAGGCTCCACATATGACAAGATACGCATGGATGAGACTGTGCCAGATGGCTATGTTGGGCTGCACAAAATTACAAATGCTGCATATGAGCCAGAGCTTGAGAGTGCCGAGTTCTTGGAAGGCATCTTGACCAAGGATTTACAAGATGCAAAAGAGTCTAGCCTGACTGGCTGTGTGATGGAGCCTTATCCTCTCTACTCAGGATCTATTCCCATAAGTGACATGACAAAGCTTCAAGCCTCTACAGCTTCCAATTTACCCTCGGTACCATTCTCAGAATGAGAGAGAATGTTGGCTGAGGTTTCCCCAGCAAATGAATAACATGAACAAAGATTTAAAAGAAGAAGAAGAGGATTACATTTTCATTCTATAAAATTGGTAAATCATTAACATAATAATAATTTATATTGTGTCGAATTTTAAATGTACTTGTCATGACTCTCGTAACTGTTAAATGACTCTGGTGATATCAATAAGCATATCATTTTACAAGTTAAGTATTATTGTTTTATATTTTCTCTGTTCTGTTTCTAAATTGTTTATATAATTCATATTTTTATATATATGACACACATTTACACTTCAGAAATGGTGTCCACATAGCCAAACACATGAACCCTTGCAAACTTGTACATACATATATGGTATTTTAATGTGTCTGTATATACACACTGCAACATAAAACCACTATCAAATAAAGCTGCCCTTAGGTATCAAATAGAACATCACGAGTGTATAAAGGTACATGGTTTATTAAGAAGAGGACAGAGGACATATATATGTGGAGTAGAGATGAATCATATTATCCGTTATATAACTATTTCACGTCATTTTATTTTCTTATAAGTGGCACTCTTGTTTTCATATAGGTACAAAAGATATCATAATAGCCATTTTCATTGCCATCTTTTCTCTGGACTGCTGATTTCCTATTCAGCCTAGTGCCCACTATTAGTGTATTTACTCTAGCTATCTTCTTGATATTGCTATTAATAAAATAAAAATATACCTGAAAACCATTATTCAATACAAAAAATAAACATAAAAGCATAGCCTTTTCCTATCATTGGTGGTTCCTTGAACGAATATTATCAGACTAGCAGATTCAGACAGGTTTACGGGGGGTTTCCAACCAGTTTCCCAAACTGGATTTGACCAGTTCTGTTCAGGTTGCCATCCCTATACAAAAATTATAAAAGGGGAAAAATATCCTAAAAATCAAATTAAAACCTTTTTTGCATCTATTTAATGATGTCCCCCACTCTATTCATCTCACACCCTTCTCATTAAACATTTGTGAGCTTGTGAAGATTTTGATTTCTACAGTAAAGACTGCTGATTCGGAGTGCTCCTTGGGTTGATCCAGAGAGCTTCTTGGGCTGATTCATGGTGCACATCTGGAGAGTTGATTAGGGTGCTTCTTGGAGTTTCTCTTTCACTGATTGAAGGTGCTGATTATGATCTGTTCTTAGAGCTAATTCAGAGCTGCTGTTGGGCTGATTTGGATCTGATTCAGAGTGTAGATTCAAAGCTTGTAAAGGCATGTACAAAATCTTCTTATAGCCCTCATTCTCTTTACAATAAATTTTCTATGTTTTTCAGGAAATTAAGGGTAGGGTTTTATCTGCAGATTTGCTTTTTCTGCTAGAGAAATCGCCATGGCTCCCAAAGAGAAAAGGGGTCCTGCATGGAACCATTGCAAGTGGTTGGAGGTCAAAATGGTATGCAAACATTGTAAGGATGTAATAGCTGAGATAGTATACACAGGATGAAACAACACTAAGCACATGTAACAAGGAAAACAAAGACTTGCTTTAAAGCCTCCCCCAAATTCAAAGCCAAGATGCAAGCTCTTATTGAAGGCCATAAAGCAGACAAATGCAATAAGAGATGCAAAAAGAGATGGGGAGAAGTAGAAGTGTACATGAATGATGATAGTGAAAACACTAGTTTTCAAGACTCCTCTTATCCTGCTATTAATCCCCTTAGAGCCCCAATCTTCAATTAAAGACAAGAGGTTGATTATTGCAGACATGATCCTAAGAGGCAAAAGATTGACTCATTCTTTGTACACCTGGTTGCTAGCCCACCATAGTTAGCAAACAAAAGAAGCAGGAAAAGGAAGTTGCTTGGAAATGCATGGCTAGATAATGGTATGATGAAGACCTATCCTTCAACGCTACCAACTCCCCTTATCATCAACCTATAATAGATGCTCTATCTTCATATGGTTCAGGCTTCAAAGGCCTCGGTTTTGATCATATCAGGGGGCCATTTTTATGAAAAGTAAAACAAGTTCAAAGAATACATGAATACCTCACACAAGTTAAAGAGTCAACAAAACAGATTTCTCTATTTGATGGATGAACTAATGGAAGGTCCCACACCATTATTAATTTCCTCAGTTCTTGCCCACAAGGAGCTATGTTTCTTAAATTTATGTTCCCATATGATCAAGTGAAGGATGCCCAGTTATTATTTCTCATCTTTTGGATGAAGTAATTCTGGTGGTGGTGGCAGAGAATCTGTGCAAATCATTACTAACAATGCCTCTAACTATGTTGAAGAGGGTAAGCTATTGGAGGACAAACCTCCCACCATTTGGTGGACCCCATATGCAACACACTGCTTCAACCTCCTACTTGAGGGCATAGACAAACTTGAGTGGGGAAAGTGTGGGATTTTCTAGTGCAATTAGGGTTAGTACAAAATTTCTGGAATTCTGATAATTACTTTTGATGTAGATATTCTTTTATCTTATTTCAATATATCATTCAGTGATCGTACTTCAGAAATTTAACAGTAGAACAGCAGAGATCACAATGCACAAAAGAGAGAAGATTTACCCTAGGAAAACCCACTAAGTGGAAAAACCCAGCAACCTTTTCAATAGAGAAATTATTTTTATTCAATAAGAGACACACCTAGACCTATGGTCAAACCTAGTCTTTTCCTCCAAGTTAAGTCACCCAAACTGATCTTTCACTTCGTTCTGCCTGCCTAATCCAGAAATTTCAGCCTCCCAGCAATTGTCCACTAGCCAGAATTTTGGCCCCCAAAAACTGCCCGGTAAGCCTAAACATTCTGGCCCCCCTGCAACAAAATGCCCAGAAACAGTGTGAATCACAGTGAAAGACGTCTATCCACACGTGCGAGGTGATGAGAGAGGACAGAGAGAAACTCGACCTTCTTTCTTTGTCCTTGACCTCCTTCGCTTGCCTAGAAGTTGTCTTGAGTGAGGAATGAAAATCTACCAAATGAGGAGCTCAAGTTGCCTTTATTAGTAGTCTATCTAGGGTGAATAGATGTGTCTCTTGGCTAAGGCCGACTTGACTTAGAGGGAAGCCTACTTGACTTGAAGGGAAGCCGAATTGTCACTTTTTGGAGCCAAAAAATTACATTTCAAAAATTCAAATTTACATCTTTTAAAAGTCGCAATGGGACTTTCACTCAAGAATATTTTTTCTCTGACTCAATCATTTATAAATATGCTTTACAATGATAAATATAATTACATCAAGTGACCAAAAGTACATTATGAAGACCGACCATAGTTACAAATTCAACACTCCCTCTTAACTAGGGAGGTATGCATAATCACTGTCATAGATGTTCTCATATTGAACAAATCTCTCTAAAGAAAAAGGTTATCCATTGTTACCAGCATCAACATTATTATCAGCATCCACTAGTGGCCATTTTCAGGGTGGTACCAAACTCATGGCAATGTCATAAGCATATAAGGACTCACTCCAACAAAGTGATCAGTCCTCAAATCTCATGGCCACCACCTAGGCCAAAATGTTGAGACCCTCAACTAGCAAGCACTCACTCACCCTTCTTGGTGAGCACTCTAGGCCAAGACCTCACTCAACCCCTTCCTGATTGGTGATTGAGTCTAGATGTTGAACCAGACCTCACTCCACCGTACCCGATGTGTGATTAGGGTCCAGGACTTCACTCCACCCTTCCCATGTGTGATCAAGGTCTAGGACCTCACTCCACCATGTTTGGTGTGTGATCAAGGTCCAGGACCTCACTGCACCATATCTGGTGTGTGATCAGGGTCCTTCAAGAGACACTCACTCAACACTGCATGTTGAGCCCTCTGGGTCTCTTGGGCACATTCTCCCTTTCGGGAGAATTTCCATCCGTGTTTCAGACAAATCAGCACTCCCTCTCAATGAGAGGGGTGATCTCCACGAGCCCCAGCTTGTATTTGAAGTACACGAACTTGTCACTCGATAACGACTTCATCAAAACATCACTTATTTGGTCATTGGTGGAGATGTATTCAAGCCCTATAGCTCTCCTTTGCACCATGTCACGGATGTAGCGGTACTTGATCTCAATGTACTTTTACATGTCATGGAACATGGGATTCTCTAAAAGCTTTGCAGAGCTTTGATTATCGCAATGTATCACCGTCGGTTCCAACTCTTGGTCGAATAGTCCTACAAATAGCTTCCAGAGCCGTAATGCTTCAGCACAAGCTTCATTGGATGCAGCGTACTCTGATTCAACAGTGTTGAGTGTTATTGACCTCTGCTTCCTACTCATCCACGATATCATAGCGGATCCCAAATTGAAGCATACTCTCGAGGTACTCTTCCTGTTTTCAACACTTCCTACCCAATCTGCATATGTATATCCCTGAAGTTGTACATCCCTATTTGCAACATATTTAAAACCATAATTCATTGTACCACACAAATATCTCAATACGTGCTTTGCTGCAATCTAATGGTCATGTCTTGGTTCTATCTAGCACTAGCTCAAAGTGTTCACAGCAAAGCAAATGTTCGACCCAGTGTTAACCAAATACATCAACGTACCAATCAGCGGCTTGTAAATAGATGGATCTACCAAACTGGAGTCAGAGCTTCTTAACTTCTTCAGGTTAGTCACCATAGGAGTCGCCATGGATTTGCAATCCATCATTCTGAAACTATGAAGGATCTTTATCACATACTTCCCTTGACCGAGGAAGACTTCACCGGGTTTATGTCATACATCTAATCCCAAGTAATAGTGCATTAATCCAAGATCCTTCATATCGAACACAGAAGCCAACTGCTTCTTGCATTGAATGATAAGAGGGATGGCACTTGTCAAAAACAAGTAATCAACATATAATAATAGGTTCACAGGTGCATTCTTCACAACCTTTAAGTAAAGGTTTGGATCTACTTCACTTTTGGTAAATTCCAGTCTTGTCAAATAACTGTCGATACGGGCATACCAAGCTCTTGGAGCTTGCTTGAGTCCATACAAGGCCTTTTTCAACCTACAAACATGAGACTCGTTTCCATATACCTCAAATCCTTGAGGTTGCTCTTGTTGAAGAATGTAAATAGTGTCGGTCTTCATAATTGCATTTGTCAAAAGGAATTTTTATTATTAAAGAAAATGACTTATTAAAGCATGGATTTCATGCTTGGGTCAATGTTTTATAGGTTTTGTCTTGAATCAATAGAGTCATTGTCATTTCTATTAGACCCTTCACGGGCTTTTGTATCATGTAAAAAGAATCATTTTTGAGTCAAAAAGGTCATTTTTCACCTCCACACCAAGTCGGTCAAGTCCTCATGAAGTCTGCCTAAATTAGGGCAATTCGACCCAACAGAAAGGCTATATATAGAGAGGTCGCTCGACCTATTTGGAGCACTCATTCATCAAGTTCGATCTATAAGAAGAATAAGCAAAAAAGAAGAGCGAAGTAGCTAGAGAAGGAAAGAAGAAGTTGGGAAGACCTAAAACGAGTTCTTGGTCTATCTATCTCTCGCACGTGCAAAGTTTATGGGTTGTCGCTGGGGTCAAAATTCGATGTCTACTGCAAGTCTGAAATTCTGTAACTGGGAGCTGAAAATCTGTAGCTGGGAGGCTGAAATTATGGATTGAAGTTGTTGTTGGGAAGCGAACACTTGGAGACTTTAGCAAGGGTCATCAACGAGCAGGAAGGGTTGACTTGGTGATTGGAGGAGGTATTTGTCTAGGTTTAATGGGTCTTGTATTGTCTCATCTTGGTTTGAATCTACTAGTGGAAGTGTTGGACTAGATTTCCCCTTGGAGGGGTTTTGCCCTAGCTGAGTACCTACATCTTATGTCTCTCGTTCTTGTGGTCTTCATAATACATATACATTTAATTTGGTAATTGCTTGATGAAAGATAAACTAATAAAGAAGCAAAAGAAGCCAACATTACTCACAAGTAATTATCAAGAAAGAGGAATCAAGCCCTAATTCATATAAGCATTGATTTCTCAACATGGTACCAAAGCTAAGGTAGAAGAAGGTTGAAGATCAATTTGTTGGCTATCATTTGAAGAAGGGTAACGCAATGTTGGAAGGAAAGGTTACTCCCTCAATGGCAAGTTATTTGAAAACGGGTCTCAATATCATGAAAATTGTAGGAAGCTGGATTGGAAGGATCATCTACTATCTATCTAGGAGAGTGAAGAGTGAAAGATTCTTGGTTGCACTTACAAGTACACTTGATGATGACAACACATGGATTATTGATCGTGGAGCCTCAAGACATATGATGGGAGAAAGTGGGCAACTTCATACTCTATCAAGGGAATCATCATCACATGCAGTGGAGCTAGGAGGCAACAATAGTTATGCAATCAAGGGCCTTAGATCTACATCATTGAAGTTGGAAAGTGGAGAAAAGATACACCTCAACAACATCCTTTATGTCATAGGTTTGAAAAGAATTTACTTTCCATTTCTTGTTTAGAAGATAAAGGAGATAGGGTTGCTTTTGTAGATGGAAAACTTTCGGTTTGGGTAAAGGATTCAAATATTGAAAAAGCAAAGATTATTGGAGTTCGAGAAGTAAGACTATATAGAGTTATAACACCATCTTCTCAAGCCCTAGTTCACATGAAGATCAATCCTATTGAAGTTTGGCATAGACGATATGGGCATATACATTACAAGATAATACCCTCTCTTAGTGAAATGGTAAAGAGCATCCCTAACATCAAGGATTATCATGAAGGAGTATGCACGGGATGTGCTTTGGGAAAGAATACTAGGAAACCTTTTACAAGTAGTGATACAAGTTCTAAGGAGATATTAGACCTCATTCATTCTGATGTGTGTAGGCCAATGCCTAATAAATCTCTTGGAGGCCATCTTTACTATGTGACCTTCATTGATGACCACTCTAGAAAAACATGGCTCTATCTCCTCAAGACAAAGGACAAAGCATTTGAAAAGTTCAAGGAATTTAGATCCGAAGTTGAGACCTTAACTAAAAGAAAGATAAAGACTTTGAGATCCAACAATGGAGGGGAATACACTTCAAAAAAACTTGTAAAGAATTAGGTATTAACAGGGAGCTCATTGTTCCCTACAACCCTGAGCAAAATCGAGTAGCATAACGGAAGAATATAACCATTGAAGAATGCATTAGGGCCATGATATTTGATCAAGATCTACCAAGTTTTATGTGGGGAGAAGCAACCATGACAGCAGTATACATACAAAATAGAAGTCCACATAGAAGCCTTGATAATATGACACCAGAAGAGGCATTCACAAGGAAAAAGCCATATGTCGACCATCTCTGAACCTTTGGGTGTCCCGCATACATTCACGTTCCAAAAGACAAGCGAAAGAAGTTAGACTATACAAGTATAAAAGGTATCTTCATTGGTTAGAGTCTACATCAAAGAAGGAAGACAAATCAAAGTTAGCAGGGATGTTATATTTGACGAAAACCATGCCTACAAAACATCCAAAGATATACCAATCGAATTTGATGAAGATGTACTATTATTTGAAGAAGAAGAGCAACATGACAAGGCGCATACAAACCAAGAAGAAGAAGAAGGATCAAGTGAACCTATTCAACCTATAGTCATTCCAAAAACAACGAAGAGGCAAATTGGTTAAAGCTACACTTGAAGATGTCGAAGGACATGGAGCAACTAAAGGAACTTTCAGAGAAAGCAAAAGACTAAAGAGATACTCAAGATATGCAGCACACATGACAAAACCATCTACCTTTGAAGAAGTTGTTCATCAAGAAGAATGGAAGAAAGTGATGCAGGAAGAATATCAATCCATCATGAAGAATGGAGTCTGGGAAATCGTTCCTAGACCTAGTGACAAATTGTTTGTCACTTCCAAATGTATTTACAAAATCAAACATGTCGTTGATGGAAGCATAGACAAATACAAAGCTAGATTTGTTGCAAGGGGTTTCTCGCAAAAGAAGGAATAGATTATGAAGAAACCTTTGCTCCTACTACCAGGTATACTAATATTAGATCTTTGGCTTTCTAGCTGCTACTATGGGATGGAATGTCCATCACATGGATGCCAAAACAACATTTCTAAATCGAACCATTGATGAAGAAGAATATATTTAACAACCGGAAGGCTTTGAGATAAATAGCAAGGAAACTCATGTTTGCAAACTCAAGAAAGTTCTATTTGGCTTGAAGCAAGCTCCTAGGGCTTGGTATGAAAGAATGGATGCATATCTCTTAAGGATTGGGTTCGTCAAAAGTTCTACTGCTGCAAACCTCTACATAAAAATAGTGAAGAATGAATCAGCCATTATAATACTATAAGTGGATGATTTGTTTATTACAGATGTGGAGCGCAGAATGAAAGAATGAAAGAAAATGTTAGTAGTAGAATTTGAAATGAAAGATCTGGTACTCATGCATTATTACTTGGGCTTGGAAGTTTGGCAAAAACCTGGTGAGATATATCTTGATCAAGGTAAGTACATAATCAAGATGTTACAAAAGTTCGGTATGATGGATTCCAAGCCTATGACCACTCCCATGATCACTAATATCAAGAAGTTGAGAAGCTCAAACTCTAGTCTCGTCGATCCTACAAGCTATCATAAGTTGGTGGGCTCTTTGATGCACTTGGTGAATACAAGACCTGATATATGCTTTGTTGTAAATATTCTTAGTCAATTTTAGTTGGAACCTTGTTGTGACAATTGGAGAGTTGCCAAGCATATCTTGAGATACCTACATGGTACAATTCATTACTGCCTGAAGTATGATGGAATGGAAGTTAACACGTTTTACCAATTCCGATTGGGCTGGCAGTGAGACTATTGGAAGAAGCACTAACAGTTGTTGTTTCAGTTTGGGATCTACAATGATTTCAAGGATGAGTAGAAAACAATATGTTGTAGTAGTGATGAAGCAAAATATGTTGCTACATGTGAAGTAGGAAAAGAAGTTGTTTGGTTAAGAAAATTCTTGTCAGATTTGTTTGGAAAGCCTCGAGATCCTGTAACGATAAATTGTGATAATCAAAGCAACATCAAGATGTCTGAAGACCATGTACTGCATGCAAGAACGAAGCATATCAATAACAAGTACCATTACATTAGAAGCTTGGTACAAGATGGGGTCGTGAAGCTACAATATATTACGACGGATGAACAGGTAGCTGACGTATTGATGGAATCTCTTCCCAATAAGAAATTTGAATATTTCAGAAGCATGCTTGGATTGGTTGATGTTACAGATTTAGTTGATAGACAGAGATGAAGCATCTTGTAGCAACAAGATGCTTGGGAGGACATCTTGTCGGCCTATGTGTTAATGTCTAGATCCTGAAGTAGCGAGGATAGTGTTGGTCATGGAGCTTCAACCTTGGATATGCACCTCAATCCCTAGGTTGGTGTTAGAGCTTAAAAGCTAGAAGTACATAGAGAAGCTAAAGCTTGAGTACACCTTAGTCCCACCCGATTAGAGTAACTTGGTCAGGTATCTAATTTGTAGCACTATATGTACTAGAACTCTTTACAGTTCATATCATTTTGAGATCTTCCATGTACCATTATATATATGTAGTTATGAATACCTCCCTGGTTAAGAGGGAGTGTTGAAGAATGTAACTAGTGTCGGTCTTCATAATTGTATATGTCAAAAAGAAATTTTATTATTAAAGAAAATGACTTCTTAAAGCATGGGTTTCATGCTTGGGTCAATGTTTTCTAAGCCAAAGGCTCCATTGAAGGCTCCTAGGTTTTGTCTTGAATCAATAGAGTCATTTTCATTTTTATTAGACCCTTCTTGGGCTTTTGTATCATGTAAAAAGAATTATTTTTTAGTCAAAAAGGTCATTTGTCACCTCCACACAAAGCTGACCGTGTCCTCATGAAGTCGGCCTAAATTAGGGAAATTCGACTCAGCATAAAGGCCATATATAGAGAGGCAGTGCTCACTCATCAAGTTCGATCTATAAGAAGAAGAAGCAGAAAAGGAGAAAAGCAATTGGAAAAGGAAGGAAGAAGTTGGGACGACCTAAAACGAGTTCTTGGGCTATCTATCCCTCACACATGTGAAGTTTATGAGTTGTTGCTAGGGTCAAAATCCTGTGTCTACTACAAGTCCGAAATTTTGTAGCTAGGGACCGAAAATCTGTAGTTGGGAGGTTGTTCTAGACTAAAGTTGTTGATGGGACACTGACACTTGGAGACTTTGGCAAGGGTCATCAACGAGGAGGAAGGGTTGACTTGATGATTGGAGGAGGTATTTGTCTAGGTCTAAAGGGTCTTGGATTGTCTCATATTGATTTGAATCTACTAGTGGAAGAGTTGGACTGGGCTTTCCCCTTGGAGAGGTTTTTCCCTAGATGAGTGCCTACATCTTATGTCTCTTGTTCTTGTGATCTTCATATACACTTAATTTGGTAATTGCTTGATAAAATATAAACTAATAAAGAAGTAAAAGAAGCCAAAATAAATCACAAGTAATTATCAAGAAAGAGGAGTCAAGCCCTAATTCCTATAAGCATTGATTTCTCAACAGCTCTATGTAAACCTCTTCCTCCAATTACTCCAATGAGGAAAACAACCTTTTACATCCATTTGGTGTAGTTCCCATCCCATAGAAGCAGCAAGTGAAATGATGGATTTAATTGAGGTGTAACTAGCCACTGGAGAAAAAGTCTCATCATAGTCTTCTCCCTCTTTCTGGGAGAATCCTTTAGCCACAAACCATGTCTTGTATTTGCTAATGCTCCCATCTACAACATGCTTAATCTTGTATATCCACTTGGAAGTTACTATTGACTTCCCTTCAGACCTTGGCACACTTTATGAAACGTCATTCTTCATGATCGATTGGTAGTCCTCATTCATTGCTTCCTTCCACACCTACTAACTGGTTGCTTCTTCGTAGGTGGAAGGTTTGTCATCAATGAGGTCCGTCATGAGAGCGGCATAGCTAGAGAACATATTAGGTTTCTTTACCTCTCTAGATATGCCATCAGGAGTTGCATGTTCTTCCGCCTCTTCTAATGTGGATTTGAGCCATGCTGGTCTCACCTCTTCTAAGGTTGAGTCACCACCTAATATTTGGGAAACATTGGGAAAAGTAAGAAGGGAAGGAGGGAGAGAATCACTAAGCTAATTGTGATTTAATATTATTGATGTTCATATGCTTGTTATAAATTGATCATATACTTATTTTAGGTAAATTTATAAAAGAACATTAACTACAATGGATGGAAAAGAATACAAGTAAAAGAAATAATAATGAGATTAATTTCCCCTTCACTTTTGGTATACTTGAAAAACTTAAAAAAAAAAAAATATATATATATATATAATATATAATATACTATATATATATATTATATTATCTTATTGGATGAAATCAATGTAAATAACAAAAAAACCAATATTAGGTTTATTCCTAATTCCTTATGATGTTAGAGCAAGTCAAAGGAAAACAAAAGGATGAATTACTTTCCGATGTATGATAGAGAGCTTAACTATGTGGATCTAACCATGCATATTGAGCCAAAAGTATCCCCCTTTTATTGCATGTAAATTAGGCAAGTATCATTAATAAGGAATATAAATGAAAAAAAAAACACTTGCAATAAGAATGCTGCAAAATGGGGCTAAGCATAAAAGCTTACGAAATTGGACTCATAAATGGAGCTTTCCTACTAAAGATAAGGAGTTCCCATGGCACCAAAAGTGAGAATATAACTAAGTTAGGAAATATTTAAAATGTAAAGAGCCCAAAAATGCTTAATTATGCTAGAGAGAATAAGTAGAAAAAATATTTGATTGGCACATGAGACCAAGCTCAATGTCATGGGATATCAATTAATGTCCCAAAAGTGATCAAGTATAGGTAAGGGATCTATATTCATCTAATTCAATCATGGGATAGAATTTAAGGTTTGTATAATTGTTGCAGAGTCTAGTCTTGACTAGACCCCCCATGAATTTCTTCCATCATTTGTAGAAGCAGTCATTTAGTCTCGGTAGTGGTTGGATTTCTACACGTGGAAGTTGTAAATTTTAGGTACCAAAAATTGAAGGCAAGTGCATTATCAACCTTCATGGGCTAGAGAACATTATGGATGTCTACTTTTATGTGTTAGTTTTTGTAGCATTGGACAGGTATTCTAGTCTCGGCTTTAGTCAAAGAGGCTAAGAAACACAAGATATCCAAAACCTAGAAAAGGTTCTAGGAGAAAACACCTAGACACAACTCATTAATTGATCAATAGTTAAATATTTTCCAAGTATAGCTTAGGAAAAGTGATTAATTAACAACAATTGATTGAGAAAGGTGAGAATGCTCTAGAAACTCACACGGATTGAGTTTAGATGATCTTAACCGTTGATGGGGATCTAGTCATGGCCATTGGTTCACAAACGAGATATTATAAGAGCAGGACGATGGGGATGGAGATCATACATCGAGTGGGTGAATGATCTAGGCAGAGAGGGGTCGAGTCATTCCACTGGAAGTTGCACAAGAACTGCACAAGCAGCCTCATAGAGACAGTTTGATTTGGCAGAGGAATCAGAATACCCAGAAAAATCTCACAAACCCAAGTGGTAAGATGGTTGGCCCAAATAACTGCACCCTACTATAAGAAAACTGGTGTTGTTGGCTGGAGAAATTCCAGTGTTTTTTCCCTCAAACGTGCATAGAAAATTCTAAGAATTTAAATAGGGCCTCTCCGCATAATATTCATCAAAACCCAGAAAGGGTTCGGGTTGGTCCCAACGTGCCCGGTTGACCCCAATTTGTGCATGGGCCTCTAACTGGCTGTAGACAAAATCTACTACAAAATGCTCTAAATCCCTCCTAGAAAATCTCCTTCCCACTAGGTTACTTTCTCCCAAAATTTCCCTTATTCCTCTATAACCACACCAAAGGTTCTCCTTCCCGAAGTGATTATGTAACAATGCCCAGTGAGCCCCTGCGCAAGCCAAGAATTGGAGCAGCTCAGCTCTCCCAAAGACCTCACCAACAAACCTACAATCTGACAAGAAACTCCAGCCCTCTTTATGGAAGAATTCTCCGTTAATTGGCTGGCCCATATTTCCCTTTTTGCTGGCCCTTCCAAGAGCCATGAATTTCTCTCTTGAGCCCAAAAGAAACTCGCTCTAACTAAAAGATATGTTTGTAACTATGCTCAATGGAAACTCTAAGTTGAGCTCCCCAAATAGCCTCACTAGGGAGACACTCTAAGTTCTCCAAAATGAGGGTGGAATTCTGTTAAATTGGCAACTAGGGCCAAACTCCATGTGGGTCAGCTTATTTATGACAGCTGATATTTTTATTGGATCCCTCTCATCGAGAGGTGTAGGATTGATCTAAAGATCATCCGATTCCGATAAGTATTTATGGAAATATGAATTTGTTTTGATTATGGAATTATTATCAAGCTGACCAGCAACTTGAGTAGGCTCAGAAGCCCAATAGTCACGTCCATTCAACCTCTACGTTTTAGTATAAATTGGTGAGGACTTGAAGTCATTTGGACACATATTCTTGAGGTGATCTCCTCTCCACGTCTTGGGTTTATGGAGAAGGAGAAACACAAAAAGAATACGCTGGCCTAGTTAGATGATGCCCTAGCCTACATGCTGTTCAAGAAGCCCTAACACATCTGAACGCAGTTCTATTATGGAGTCTCCTAGCCACAGTAAGGGAAGACATTCTTATGATGATCATGGAAACCTATACGCAGTTCATGATAAGGATTCTATGCAGAAATGGAGGCCCTAATACGTTTGTTCCAAGCAGCTCTAAACGCAGTCAATGCATGCCCTAATTTGCTGTCAAAGTGAGGCCTCAATATGCTGTCCAGAAGCCTTATACGCAGACCTTAATATGCTGTCCAGGAAACCCTATATGCTGGTCATTGAGACACTAATACGCATTTCATAGAAACACTTATGCACAGGTCTTGGAAATACTTACACATAGATAATGGAGACACATTTATATGGTGGTCATGGTTACGTTCATATGCTGGTTATACATGACATTTATTCAGTCAACGTGATGCCCTAACATAGGGCAGAGATCTACACGCAGTTAGACTATATATGAACGCAACATAATCTATGTATTGGGTCAACATATGAAGCTGCAGTCAAACGTAGCATTATCATACGTTCTGGGCTCTCGGTATACTTGAAAGGGAGCTGTTTAGAGGATCATCTATACGCAGCAAGGTAAGACGTAAACGCAGTCATACTACACTGTTTTGGAAGAGTTTAGGACAGCCCTTAGACGCAGCAACAAGGAGACTAAGCCGCAGTCTATACATAGCCAAATGCAGCCCAAAGATTATGACTGGATGCCCTAGCAGCAGCAAGAAGAGACAGCAAGGCAATGCCACTTCAGGACAGCATGGAGAGCTTAGATCAGAGGCCAAGTTGCTGTTGAAGAGCAGAATAGTATGAGGACTGTTTGAGGGTGCAAACAGGTCCTGAACAGGGCTGTCTCAAGGATCAAGAAGCTGTGTGTATGGCTGTTGAGACCAGCCTAAAATCAAGATAGTTTGGACTGCAATCAAGGGGTTTTGAAGTGAGCTGTAGATGACAGCTATACTTTGATAGGCAGCAGGCCTTATCACGTCAGATCAAGAGACAACGTGGATAGGCATGGGGCAGATCTATGCACAGTATTGTGATGCATGGACAACGCAATGATATATGGGTAGCGTGATTTATGAGATCATGAGACAGCATGATGGTGCAACACAATCAGGGGCAGCAAATGGACGAGATGCAGAACGATGATAGGTGAAGGAGTCACCTTGAGAATCAGTTGAAGTAGAATGTCTTCAACTGATCTCATCGTTATACGAAATGATCTATGCTAGATCTAGATAAGTCAAAGTATTGACTTCTGTTGTAAATGTACTCTCTCTCTCTTTCTCTGCTGAACTTTGAAGATAAAAGAAGATTTGATCAAAGGGTTTCCCCACACATTGTGGGGTTTGTCCCTGGCTCGCGCCATATCTTGTGTCCTCTTGTCTTGGCTTGTCTTCTGCGTTTGGTATTTATGTTCTATCTGCAGTTTATCGTAATGCTGATGTGATTGCTAACTGTGAAAATTTAAATAAATTGCTCTAGCATAGAACATACCTAAATTTAACAAATTCCCACTTGGGAAATCCTTGTGCTAAACAACACGGGTTGTCTTGGCTTAGTAGCTCAAGAGAACTAGTGATTAAAGTTAAAATGATCCAAGGTATCCCAAATGAAAGCCTCCTTGCTCTATTTACAATTGTTGGCCCCTCTCTCCCTTGGTGGCCCCCACTCTCCACCCCCTTTCTTTTTATCTCTCTTGCTTCACAAGTGCACATTCCCTTTTTCTCTCTCTCATGTGCGCCCCACCCGCAATGAGTTGCAATCTTGTCTTTTCACCTAAGCTCCTCAAGTCTAAATCATCTCCAAAACTCAAACTACAAAATTGTGCTATGCCTAGCACCTCCCTAATAAACTCCGTTAATCTCCTCAAATGAAAAATCAAAATTGGGGATATTGCAGATTGGAAGCCCAGACTCAGTGGACTAAAGGACTTGGTGCATTGATATAGGCATAGGCTGCAGAATTGAAGCGAAGGACCCACAGTGTACAGGATACGACAAAGCAGTTGTGATTGTGCACTACATCAGCTAGATTGCCAGTGTATCTTGTATTCTTGTACTAGTGGATGTATGACAGCCATTATCCCTGGTATGGGAGCTCTACGCTATTGTATTATCAGTTTGATTAATATAACGAAGCTAGGTTGTTCATTATATTTGTAAAAAGTTGTGTATATTTTGTGCACTAGTAGATTTACTGTTGTATATTATTCCACTGTGCAAAGTAGTCTTGTTGTGATACTTGGATTGGTAGCATCAGTGATTTAAGATTCTATCCTAGACTTCAGTATTGTGGAAAAACAACACTAATACTTAGATATTTAGGTTAGAAAGAACATTTTGAATAAAGCAACATATTAACTTCAAAATGAAGATAATACCATCAGTTTGGTTCCCTCTCTCATTTTGGTGATCTGCAATTTGTGCTATAGTCATTTGCATTCTGTAGCAAACCTTTCAAGTTTAGCAATGCCCTGAAAATAATGCAATATTCCAGCTGAATAGACAACTAGCACTGACTTCATAATGATCGAGACCTTACTTCAAAGAAAGCAAAAATACTTCACCTGAACAAAAACAGCTTCAGCAATTTCATCCTCTGCAGACGACTGCATACCTCTAGTCCGGATTTTCTGTTGCATCTGTAATCATGTAACGACTTTGAATTATCAAAAACAAGTTCCTCAAATAAATCAAATCCAAAGACAAAAATGCAATTAGGAAGTAACCTTTTCAAGATAATCATCAATATCTTCATCCATAATTGATGGATCAACAACAAAATCAAAAAGCTCGCGGACAGCCATAACTGCTACTCCATTTTTCTTAAAGAAATCCTGCATCATACAAGAGAATCTTTCCACAAATACAACTCCACAAGAAATGCATCAAACCTCCAAACAGTGTATCAAATTAATTTTGAATTCTTCAATGGACTTACAGAGACATGAAGGCAATCCTCACGCAAAAAATCTAGCGCACGTGGATGATCAAGGTCTACAGACTGAGAAACATCAATACAATACAAATGGCCCTGGAAGACAAACACAAAACAACTAAATTTTTCAAGCACGTTACCAACCTATCATATCTAGGAGTCACTGAATAGAACAAAGCCAAAGCATTGATCATTTTAATTAACTTGCTATTTGAACAAGCATGAAAATTCATGAAAAAAGGAGACCACATCGGCACTTTATACATATAAAAACAATCATTTAGCATACCTCATGATAAAGAATATTGTATTCACTTAAATCTCCATGCACAAGTTTGCATTTCTGATATATGGTACGCATCATGATGACAACCTGTCTCACAACATCCAAAAATACTACTTAAAAACACAACCACAAAAACTTACAAATAACCCTATCAAATGAGGTGAAATAGGGCGGAATTGAACATTACAAAAATTGAAATAGAACAAAAACTATGCTCTCTTAAAAACATAATTACTTTCTTTATTAACATTCAACAATTCTTTCAGGATCATCAAGAAAAATTTCATAACTATTAGAAATTGCATCAGAATCGGCAGTACAAATCTGTACACCCAATAAAATAATATGTTAAAATATATTAATATAAACTACGAAGAAATTTGCAACCATAATATTTGAATTTAGAAGTGTTACCACTAGATCATGCAAGGCCTTGGAGATAATGCAGCATTGTCACATTTATGGATGCGTAATTCATTATTCTTTATTATGGATACTTTTCATGCATATTCACATTCTCCAAGACATATTTGCATATTTGGTGGCTTGACTTTCTTCATGGACACCATTCACATTTCATGAGGCAAGTTCTGCATATTTCAAGGCATAAGCGGACATGTTGGCAATACTTATATGGCACTTGGATATGTTGGAGAAATGGGAGGTTTACAAGTTAAATTCAATTTCCCCTTTGATAATTGCTTGTGAATATGTTTAGCCATTTTATTACTGTTTATTATGTTTCTTCATCAAAAAACTATCAAAATCATACATCATGAAGATCACAGAAAAAGGTAGACACAAGATATAGGCTCCAAGCCAAGGCAAAATACCCCAAGGGGAAAACCCAGAAAAGTTCTTCTCATCTTATAGAATCAGATCAAATGAGAAATCCAAGACCTTAATAACCAAGACAATCCTCCACAAATGTCCCAAGTCGTCCCTCCATTCTCCTCATTAGAAGTCATGATACTGTTCATTTAGACAGTCCTCAAACTGCCCGCAAGAAGCCAGATATACACCTTCAACATAAGCCCAAACTCTGTCAACTGTTTCATCTTAATACTGAGATAAAACCAGTCTTTTCCTTATCAACAGAACCTCAGATATTATGATATATCAGCCTCAAACTTCCATCCTGTGCGTTTCAGTGTTTTGATCCTATGTGTCTTCAGATTTTCGGACTGTGTACCTCAAGAGTTTCCAGAGCATGTATCATAGAGCTCGCATAGATCAGGCTTCTTCTGCCTCAGAACTTCAGATTGTCTCACCTAAGAACTTCGTGCTATGTCACTTAAGAGGACCAACAAATTTCATTGCCAATGGATGCCAATATATACATGTTTCCACAAACAAATGGACACGTCCTTTCAGAAGGCTGACATGATCTCCAGGAGGGCCGACTTGGACTTTTGGGAGCTAAGTTGCATGATAGGGGGAATGGGTACGGGTACAAAATGCCCACCCCCCCCCCAAATTTTGGAAATAGGGAAACACGATATATATATATATATATTATATATATATATATATATTAATATATTGTTAGGACATTTAAGAAATGTTATGTGCAATCATAAGGCATACATGATACATTATTACCTATGTTGCATGGATTCCCCAACCCGGGGGTGGAGTTCTCGAACCCGTCCCGAGTTCTCGTCCCCAAGTACCAGATTCGGGTTCTGGTGCTCCTGAGAAGAACCCATAAGAACTGGGTTCTTCTATGAAGAACCAGGTTCTTCATTAAAAAAAATTGGGTTCTTTTGTCTTGACAAATACGGAGAACCCTGATGATGGGTACTTGGAACCCCAAAATCAGGTTCTTTTGGGTTCTTTTGGGTTCTTTGGGGTTCATTTTAGTTTCTATATTTTATTTTTTGATTAATTTAATGGGCTTCCCCTAATATTCTAGGTAGCTAGTTCTTCCTCTTGTAAGAGGAATTGGAGTACTTATGCCTTTATCCGTTTAGTAAAGAGAAATATGTTGGGCTCAAAGAAGGCGGAAAATTTAGAGTACATTCATAGCACACTTCGTCTCATATCTCAAAAAGACCCTAGATACGAGGGTCTTTTCAAGAGATGGGACCAATACATAAACGATGCTATGTGTGTGGATGAGGGGATACAACCAGATGGCCTTATTGCGCTACCTCCAATTGCTATGGATTAGCAAGAGCCTCAAGATGAGAGTGATCCCTTCCTAGAGAGCATGCTAACTGAAGATCTGAGTAATGTTGATGACATCGCTTGAGGAAGCCATTGTTCACTATTAGATACTTTATTTTAGTATTTTAAAATTTCCCGGTTCTTGTTTGGAGATGCCTTAAGACAAATTTTGAATGTAGTATGACGATGGACATATATCATGATTCTTATTAATATGTAAACTCCAATTTGCACTTGATATCTAACTAGAAATTTTGAAATTTCATTGTGAATGTTCAATGTTCAATGTTCAATGATGTGCATGTTTAAATATTTAAAGTTTAAATCATAAATATTTTAGTTTTCTTGTTTAAAGTTGAAAAATATACAAATTCATATATATATTATAAATAAATATATATATATAGAAATTATAATATACCCCCAACAAACCCACGCACCCTATTTCGAAAAATGACGTCCCTGTCCCCATCCCTGCATCCGTCCCCGAACACACGTTTCCTGGCAACATAGATTATTACATTATGATTAAATTGTCCACTGTCATTGCATAAACTATAAGTCTATCAATTTTACATGATGATGATGAAACATACTAGCATCACATTTATTCATGAATGATCACATACTGAAAGTAGTAATATCCAAAACTAACCTTGATAAATGAGGTTTATTATAAATATATATCCAAAATCAACCTTTATATATGAGGTTGCAAGTACAATGCTACATCAACAAACATCAAACTGTGGACAACGAACAAATATAGACTATAAAGACTAGGGACTAATAGTCTTCAATCTTCATCCTCATCATCATTATCCTCAAGCAAAAATAGAAGAAGAAGCATGCTCAATAGTGGATGGTGGAGCAGAAGAAGATGATTGGCCAATTCCACTTCTAGGCTCTCAATCCTCAATATCCAGGGCAGCAAAAGAGAGCTCCAAATCAAGAGTTTCTAGAACCACATCTCATTCTTTAGAAGGACCACTGTTATATTCTGGACTCCTACAAGATGCAAGGTGAAGTTTGGAGTGCACATAAACAAGATCCTTTGCCTTTTGTGATCCCAACCTATTGCACTTCACGGAATGAATAAAACCATAGGTGCTTCAATTCCTTTCTGTTGATGAAGAGCTTGCCACTTGTGAAAGAACATGAATGGAAAGGTTTTGCAAATGTACACCATTTTCTCCATGACAAAATGACCACCTAACTAGATTCATGGTGCTTCTCTCCTCCAAAGCTGATATATCTAAATAATCATCTAATCCTACAGCAAAACTGGCAAATTCTTCCTTCACCTCCCTTTGTAGATGAGCTGGAAACATTCTCATAAGGGCTTTTCTCACCCCATTAGCCACATCTCTATCCTTATGGGGTGCCTTCCTCTTCCCAATACTTTGAGCAATAAGCACTTCATCATAAAATCTCAAGTTTAGGGAATGTGCTAAAGGGCACAATGGACTGTTGAAATTGTTCCACCTATCACAAATCATTTTCTTGATTGAATCAGCAAAATGAGCATCAACAAATAAAAGTTGTGGAGACTCCTGTGAAATGATTTACATAGTTTTCTCAACCATGGTATCCATGCCATCATATACCCTCGGTTTTCTCAACCATGGTATCCATGCCATCATATACCCTCCTAAGAAAGGTCGGTTAGTGTCAGCATTCTAAAGAAGCTCAAATGCAAGGGTTGTGAACTTTAGCAAGAAATCTATCTCGCTCCACCACTCCTCATCAAGGCACAATCTATGCACCATATATCCCCGCTCTGAATTTGCCTATCTCCACTCAACCCAAAGTTGACTCACCACCATAGAAACTAATGGTTGCTTAACCTCAACAAGGTGGTGCACCATTAGAAAGTTTGAGGCATATCTTGTCTCAACAACTTTTAACAACTCCAATTTGGAGCACTCTTGAAATATTGCTTGAGATTGGTGGTGGTTGTTGATGAATTTAACGATCTCTCTTGCTTCCCCTATGATCTCTTTTATCCAAGAAACTTTATTATCGATCTCCTCTAAGATCAGATTTAGATTAAGGACAATGTAGGGTGCCCAAAAAATGTGGTCATACCTTCCCTTAATAATTAAACCTGTAGCTTTGCAAATTGGTGCTTTATCCGTGATAACATGCACCACCTTGTTGGGCCCTATTTGTTCAATAGATTTTATTAAAACAACAGCAATGAACTATGCATATTTTACCTCTCTTGAGCAGTCTTTCGACTTTAAAAACATTGCTCCTTTTGGTGAAGTGGCAATGATATTTATAAATGGCCTATGCCTTGTATCTTTCCATCCATCTGAGACTATACTAACCCCAGAGCTACTCCAAGAACAATGAATCGGTGATAAGATATCCTCCACAAGATCCTCCTAATTTTTGATAAGTTGAGTTCTAACATTTTCATATTTGGCCCCCTTGTACCCTGTGAGAGCTTTGTTAACTACCTTTATCATATCTTTCTAGTAAGCAAACTGAACAACATTGAATGGGATACCACACGCATAGATGCACCTAGCCACTCTAGAATCAACTTCTCCTCTCGTTCGCACATTCACCAATTTAACAATTATCCTCTCTTGAATTGAAGTAGATGCCCTTCTCGTATTTTTAGATGGTGGTAGTTGTTGTTGAGTTGCTTTCCTCTTCCTTGCTTCAACCATAATCCTTGGCTCAGTGTTTGGTGGAGCTTGAGGAGTAGCATTAGCAAGCTCTTCATGCCTTCTTTTAAATCCATCAACCTGATCTTGCTCTCTTTGATATGCCCTCCTCACCATTGGGTCTGTTGTTTTTGGGCAACCTGCAATCCTCTGTCCTCCTCCATGCAAAATATGTGCCTTCACTTTTGGGTAGGAGCGAATTACTGTAACCGTTACATCGCCATTCCCATGGGCCACCACCTGCACATCTTTCAAGCTCCTAAACATGCCTCCAAAGAGGATAATAGTCAGCCCTCTGGTCAGAATTGGGGGCTGAACTTGCACCTTGGTTGGAAGCCATTGCTGCAAAAATAAATTAAAAAAACAAATTTGTAAAGAAAAAACGTTTTCACATTTTTGGAAGCATAAACCCTGAAAAAATACAAATAGTGGGAAAAAAACTAAGAAAATGAATGTTTCTTACCGAAACTAATTTTTAATGTTGAAGTTACCCCAAATTCTATAAAACACAAGACAAAGATGGTTGTAGTTAAGCCAAAAAAAAAATGTCGTAGTTGGAAACTCCCTATTCTGAATTTGCTTGTGAAATATCTTTTTCTTCTTGTTAAAATCTCCTTTGTTCACTATTGAAAACACCCTAGCTGAAACCACTACTCTCTTCCTCTTTCCCCTTTCTAAAATCGCCCCTCTCAAAGTGAAACGACTTGCTCAATTTGTGTGATGAGTGAATGATGCAAGTCTTTTGATAACTTGCGAGAGACATCTAGAAACATCCACACATTATTATAATCGCCAAATAAAAATATTAAAATGAAAAAAGAAAAAAACGATAAGAAAACAAGTTAATTTATCAAAAACGTGGTCATATGGCCCTGAAACACGTTTTAGCCTTGTGAAACGCACCTGTATGGCCTGAAACATGTTTTAGGGCCATACAAAACATGTTTCGGTGTTTCCATTTCGTTTTTTGCCTGAAATACCTTCCTGCCCAGTGTTTCCTACAACATCATTTGCGGGACAATTTTAATATTTTTAATTCAACAATAATTTCTTTTCTTTTTCTTTCAAACGATCCAAAATTACTTTGACTCAATAAACCTAGGGGCATGAAATGCGTGCCTTGTGTAGAAAAATAATAATAACAAAATTTACTTTTCTTCTTTTTCGTTATTTTAACAAAATTCATTTTGACACAATTATGAAGAACGAGCTTAGTTACATTCTCCAATACTCCCTTTTAACTAGGCAAGTATTCATAATTGTACAACCGGTACAAGGATACTCATGAAATATCTCCATAAGAACCATCGAATTGATAAGCCATTCTCAAGCATCAACATCATAACCAGCATTGTCAAACATAGCGTTACCCACCACCTATGGGTGATACCCATAGGAGAAACAATTTCTCCTAGATGGTCCTTAGTCGACGGCCAGCAGCCCCTTGCAACTGCCAGATAGCTCGATGTGCCACTATCTCTGCCACCTGAGTCAGCCATATGCTCCCTCTTCCATCTATTATGATCATATCTTTGAAGGTGGGCCTTCCAACCTCGAAGGTATGGTTTTTCATTATGTAATTGAGTATTTTTGTTTACTTATCATGGATACGTTTGGGAATGGGTTAGTGGGGATATTCTGCGGAAAGGGTGGGCTTGATTTGTACTCGTCTCCCTTGTCCAATTTGACGGTTAACTTTGTATCCTAGTCCCATGGGATCTCCTTCATTGGCTACTAGCTTTAGGGGTGGCACTACATGGAAAACCCCGATTTTGGTTGTGTGGTCCCGCCTCCCGACACCATACACATCACTCCCCTCTGCTTATTATAAGCCCATTCACCATATTTCCCATCGAGGTCCACATTTGTCCATTTGGTCCTCAAGGAATTAGCCTCCCCTTCCCCTTGTCCACACTTTGAATCGGGCCTAGAATGATGCCCCAGAGGTTGATGCAGCTAAAAGAAAAGAAAAGGCATAATTTTGCCACACTCAACAAGAAATTTACCATAAAATGCAAAAGATGGCCAAGACATTCAAATTTAGCACGTGGGCAAAAGCCAAACATGAGCTCTACCCCTTGCATCGTGGCCATCCCTCTGGTTCCAAGGGACCCTTATGTTGGCCCCTTGCATCATTAAGGAACTCATGATTGTCCCAACCCCTAGTGGGTGATGAATTGCCTCACCTTAAAGGTGTATTCACTGCTATATCTTACATATCATGCTCTCATCCCCTGAAGCCCTAAGCAGTTACAAAACAAAAATACATAAAAGGCAAAAAGGCATATGAAGAACGGCGGAAAAACAATGGTCGGGGTAACTCATGTAGCACAATTGCTTCCTCCTACATTCATATACCCAAGTGTGGGTTTCCCTTATTTTAGCTACCCTTGTACTGTGGCATGTGGCTTGGAGCCTTCCCCCAATGCCCCACTCCTTTCCATCATTATTTCACATACCACCTGCCATTTGATGGATGTACCATGGACATGTCACCCCCTTATAAGTCGAACCACCTAATAGGGTCCTTGATTAACCTTCTTCTTGAACTTGGAGATGCTCGTACCTTCTGAAGCCCATTATGGAGGGGCAGGCCAATGTGAAGTGTCCACTTGGTTCCATGCTTTGTAAGCTCATTTACTCAATTACATTAATGTTTGGTTATACTAGAAGGTGAGTGGACGCATTGGATTTTATACAGGATTGCAGGTGGTGTTCCTCTGGGTTTGGTCTCCCTATATGAGATCTGAGCCCTCCAAAGGGTCATATTGGCATTTGCAGGGTGAGCGTTGAGAGCCACGATTCTCCACCATAGCAGACAACAGATTGACACTTCATGGGATCCTTCAATTCCACTTATTGCTTGCTTGTGTTCTACCTATTGGACGATGATGATGCACCGGGACCACCTTGCCCAACCGGCTCCACTCCTGCACCACACACTTGGAAATTGATTCAAGGCCCAGATAAGGATGTGTCTTGTCATCAGAGACAATGGGAGCTCTTACATCATTCTTTCAAGCCTTACAAGTGGGATACAAGCTTGTTCGATCCATTTGGAGACCCATGAGGATGTTTTGTGCCCCCATAGCTACTTGGGGACACCACAGGTCATTTGCTTATATATTAAGGGGCCACCCCCTTTATCACTAAGTTTGTAGCTCATTCATTCATCTTGGCATACATTGGACTGCACTAGGCCTCCTCAATGGCCCTTAGACCTAATGTATCTATTATTTTTCCCTTTTGAGAGGCTTATTTTGTATTGTGGAGCTATCTTGGTGGGCTTGTCACCAAAGAATGTTATTTTTTCACATTATTTTATTAGTTGGGGCATTATTAGGCCTTATAAGGCAAATCAAACCCCTTAGGGAGGATATATATTGATGTGATGATCATTTCATTCGATCATCACTTGGATTTGGATTGGTATCTCTTCTTTAGAATTCCGCATAAGCTATTAAGGACAAATTGATGATTATTGGATGCCTTTTAATGTTTGGATTGATATTATTCTATTTTGGAGCTTCTCTCTTGCAAATATAATGGATGCATATACTTCTTTTTGTGCCATGTAAGTTTCTCTTTCATGCGAAATTTTCAATTTACGTTTAATGTATGGAATATTGCATCATGATGTTGCTTGTGCTCTAAATTTATGCGAATATCTTGAATCATCTAGTAGTCTTGATATATTGAATGTGTTATTCATTGGGCATGAAAAGTGAATGTTCCTAGGGGTAATCATGGAAGGTTCAACCTCGAAACTCTTTTAATTTGTCAAATCGTAGTATAAATCCTTGTTGTAGTTGGGTAGCTGCTTCACTAGGGCATGTGAAGTTGTAATTGTAGCTGCCTCCACCTCAATAACCTCCATTGTAAATCAAAACTTTCTTGATTTATAAATCTGATTTATTGAACAAGATTATAAGGGAAATTTAGCAATCACACATGGAAACCCCCTTGCGCTAGAGAAAATCCCACAAATGTGAAATAGATAAGGTCAATAATAAACAACTAAAAAGTGGACAAAGAAAATTGTGCCCTTTTCCTAAAAGATCTATTAAAATAATGAAGTGCACAGAGAAGTTTTTTGAAACTTCTAAAAACCCAATAATTGGGACTAGTTGTGTTCATATGACCAACTAGTTCAATTTTAAATCAAATATTCTCTGAAGTGTGAACATGGATATAAAGAAAAGAGAAAACCCCTTATACATGGGCTAGCAAGAAACTTAATACATTTGATAAATAACTAGCCAAATAACATTGTATGAACATGAAGGTTGATGTAGACTCTTTGGAGATGAATAAAACATCACATAATTGTCCATGTCAGCTAACACAACTTCCAATGCATAACCCCAAACCTATAATGACACATCAAGCCTCGACCAACTGTTAGGTACCAACATAGACAAAATAATTTAGCACAATTAAATTAAGCCAATGTTACCAAATTACATGAAATAAACCGTGGGGACAACCTTGCATGTTTTACATCTGTCTATGGACTAGAGCATAAGGTATTTCCTAAGTCATCTTGGTTAGAGTAGGTAAATGACGCTAACTTATTAAAGGGGATATAAAGGTAACATATGAATTAACTTCCAAAGTCATATATGATGTTGGTGGCTTAGGTCTAGCCCAACTAGTTGATTAGAATATCACTAGGAGTCTTCATTTCTTTACAAAGCCTTGAGAGAGGGAGCCTTTACTTCAACCTACACACACTTCCCTTTTCTATTATTTTTTATTTTGATTTTCTTTAATTTTTCTAAGTCCTTTTTTATTTAGATAAGCTTCTATTCTTAGGACTTGAAAAGGGAGGGGTGACATAATGAAGTAGTTTTTTTTTTGCTCTTTGCCTCTCTAACCTTTTATTTGGCTTGATTTAATTGAGGTTTTCATTCTTTTTCTTTACTTTTTCTTCATGACCCTTTTCTGGATGATCTTTTGCTAAGTCAAACATAAGTTAGGGGAATGTTTATTTTTTATGGATAGGATGGAAATATAAGCATGTTTAATGAAAAATGTTAAGTATGGAGGGGATACCCACCTTGAATTCCTCATCATACCCAATGGCCTAGGTTAAAAACACTTATCCAAAGGCAATTATGTACCAACATGGTTTAATATAGTAACAAGGTAACATTTTTACTTAATTATATACAATAAAATACCCATCTAATGCCAAGTACACTTCACAAGCAAGTCAAAACTCAAGCATCACTTCTAAATAAGAGAAAACACAATGAAACCATACCAATTGTAGCCTAAGGTATCATGCAACATCATTTAGCACAATTGATCTTAAGAGAATTGGCCATCAAGAATGATATACCACTAAATCCATGAAGATTTATAAGCACAACAATGCAGTTGATGAGATGGAGAAACAAGTACAAGCAACATCAAATCACACTTAACTGTGTCTCTAGGGCGTTTTCCTGAAGCGAAACACACACCAACTACTTGTTATTGGTGAATTTTCACATCATGTTAAGCATAGATGCATGGTTATATATAAATTTTGTTATGCTCCTAGATGATTTAATACTATCCTTGATATAAGGAATATTTCCCCATATCCTCCAACATCAAATCAATACAATGTGCAACGCAAGGAGTCCAAAACAAGGTAGGATACCTTAGCATAAGCAACCTGCCAATAGTGACATGATTTGCAATGTTGTTTGTTATGACCTGGACAACATTCTATGGACTTACCTCCAAAATGAACTCATCCAACAACTCACATAGTAATTGTGCCTCTTTAATATGTGTAGACGCATCAAGAGACTTAATAAACATTATTCGCATCAAACAATTAACAAGGAAGTTAACAAGGGTCCTACCCTTCTAATCCATGTCCAAATAGGGGTCGTGTCTTGGATTTTGCATGTCAAACACCAAGGACACGTGTTAGAAACGTGCCAAACATGTTTTAGACATGTGCCCTCAATATGTCTTGAAAATTTGACATGGGTCTGCCATGTGAACGGGCATTAAAACATGTTTATGCCTTCTTTATTTGTCATTTAACTCGGCAAGCTGGAGTTGTGAGGCAATTTGGAGTGTAGCTAAGGGTTATAGTGGAGTGCTAGAAGAGATTAATTCCAACTATTAGGCAAGTGGATTTTTCCACAAATCTTTAAGGTTTTTTTCTCTACAACGGTCCATTGTCTTCCTCATTTTACAAATACTATGGCTCAATTTTCAAGGGAGGAGTTTCAGTCTCTTTGGAGGAAGGAAGATCAAGCTTCTCAAAAAAGGTCAGGATATAGTTTTAAATGATGGTTGGTGGGAAAGTGTACATCTCACCATTAGGTTCATGGACCCTATCATCTATGGTTCTAGTATCTAGTATCTATACTAATTTGTATTTTCCATTAGTATTCCCACTTATAGTAGAAGTGACTCAGTATCTATGTAATACATTTTGATTTTAAGTCTTGCTGAAAAAATTGTAGTTTATGGTTCTAATTCCTCATGTGTTTGTCAATTTATCACCATTGATGTAGTACTAGTTATATGATAGAATTTGTATCATCATGTAAAAATTGTAAATCGCTTTAGTTTCTAAATTCCAAAGGATTTGAATCTTTGTCTCTATTTCATTTCTGACTTAAATTCCAAAGGATTTGAATCTTTGCTCTATTTCATTTCTGACTATGTAATAATTCACTAATTTGTTATATGTGTGTGTGTGTGTGTGTGTGTTTCCTTCGTGTCCTGTCACCAAAGTCATCATGTCCCATATCAGAAACTCGTATTTATGCGTCATTTGGATCCTATGTCACTTTGTCAAGTGACTTAAGACATTATAGTGCATCCAATGCGTTTCCATGATGCCTTAAACTCCTCCAATCTAGTATAGAAATCAACCTTTTCATTTTGAAGAATGGGCCCTCTCAACTCATCATAGGAAGGGACCTTGTACCTTGGGCCAACAATAGCAATAGCATTTAATATAGGTTGGTAGAATGGATTGTTCTTGGTAATGTTGAAAGGAATGTCACTTCATATAAAACACCTAACCACTACCTTGTCCGCTTCTTCCTTCTCATTTATTTCAAGCATTAAGGTTTGTTACCCACCATCTATAGGTAGTATGCATAGGAGAAAACCTTCTCCTAGATGATCTTCAGTCAATAACTAGCAATCCCTTGTAGCCACCAGATAGCTCGATGTGCCACAATCTTGCCACCTAAGCCAACCATGTGGTCCCTCACCCATCTGTTATGATCGTATGTTTGAAGGTGGGCATCCCAACCCCAAAGGTATGGCTTTTCATTGGTATAGTTGAGCAATTTTCCTTATTATCGGCACTTTTGGGCATGGATTGATGGGGGGATTCAGCGAAAAGAGTAGGATAGATATGTACTCCTATCTCTACTACCCAATTTTGTGGTTAGCCTTGTATCCTAGTCCCATGGGATCACCTTTACTGGCCATTAGCTTGAGGGTCAGTACTACACGGGAAATCTTGATTTTGGTTGCGTGGTCCCGCTTCCCAATGCCATATACATCACTCCCTTCCACTCATTTTAGCCCCTTCATCTCTTTTCCCATCTAGGTCCACATGTGTCCACTGGGTCCACATAGGGTTAGCCTCCCCCTCCCCTTGTCCACACCTTGAGTCGGGCCCGGAATGATGCCCCAGAGGTTGATGTAGCTAAAAAGAGAAGAAAAAGCATAATTTGGCCACTCTCAACAAGAAATGTACCGTAAAATGAAAAAAAGGGCCACGACATACAAATTTAGCACATGAGCAAAAGCCAAACATGAACTCCAACCTTATGGCCATGGTTCCTACGGACTGTAGATGAGCCCACTCCATCATTAAGGAACCCATGATCGTCCCAACACCTAGTGGGCAATGAAATGCCCCACCTAAAAAGAAGGTACTTACTACTACATCCTACAAATCATGCTCTCATCCCCTGGAGCCACTAGCAGTTATAAAGATAAATCAATCAAAGCAAAAGGCATATGAAGAAGGGTGGAAAAACAAGGGTCGGGGTAACTCATGTGCCATGATTTGCTCCCTCCTATACCCATATACCCAAGTGTGGGCTTCCCTCATAGCTACCCTTGTACCATGACATGTGGCTTGGTGTCTTCCCTTGATCCCCACTCTGTCTCATCACTATATTACATGCCACCTACCCATTGATGGATGCACCATGGACATGTCACGCCCTTTAAAGGTTGAAACCACCTAATAGGGTCCTTGGTTAACCCCCTTATTGAGCTTAGAGACACCTGTACATGCCAAAGTCCACTATGGAAGCGCATGCCACCATGAATTGCCTACTTGATTCCATGATTTGTAAGCTCTTTTACATGATTACTCTAATGATTTGTGGTATTGGAGGGCAATGGGGCACATTGGATCTTATGCAGGATTGCAAGTGGGTCTCCACTTGGGGTTTGGTCTCCCTATACAGGGTCCAAAACTTCTGGAGGGTCACATTGGCACTTGTAGGGTGAGCATAGAGAGCCATGGGCCTCCACCATATCAGAAAGCACTTCATGGATCCCCAACACCATTTAGTGATTTCTCATGTTCCACTTTTTGGATGAGGATGATGCACCTGTTTCACCATGCCCAATCGGCTCTACACTTGCACCATACACCTGGCAGATGTTCCAGGGTCCAAATGAGGATGTGTCTCACTACAAGATACAAAGGGAGGGCTTATGTCATCATCCTAGCCCTTACAGATGGTTTACAGGCATTATCAATCTAGTTGGAGACCCATGAGGATGTCATTGTGCCCCCACATCCACTTGGGAGCACCACATGTGACTTGCTTGGAAAACAAGGGGCCAACCCCTTGTCCACTATGTTTGGAGCCTTTTCACTCAACTTGGTACATTTGGAGTCCATTAGGCCTCCTCAATGGCTCAACAACTCATCATGTTCATTATTTTTCCCTCTTGAGAGGTTATTCTTGGTATTATTGAGCTATCTTGGTGTCATTATTATGTATTATTTTATTATTTGGGGCTAACTTAGGCCAATTAGGAAAATCAAATCACCTTTAGAGTTGTATAAAAATGAGAGGCTCATTCTGTTGAGATGTCACTGTTGTCATTGATGGCCATATGGATTGAATGAATATATATATATATATATATATATATATATATATACACAAACAGAATCTCAAGACGCATTAGACTCAAGGCGCAGTCCCAAGGAGCAAGAGGAACAATACCAAAAAAAAGAGCGAAAAGCAGTTCAAAGAGAAGCCATCGGAAGCCAAGAGCAAGAGCCAAGACAAGCCAAGGAGGAGCAGATCCAAGAGAAGACCGCATATGCCCAAAAAAAAGAGCCAAAAGTGAAGAACAGTGGTATTGGAGAAATATCAAATTGGCTTTTTTTTATTGTGCATCACCACTCAAAACTCCAATCTCTAATCTCCGATAAGACCTAAGCTCTGATATGCAATATGGAACTCCGATCTCCGATATGCGATATTGACTTCAGATCTCCGATGAGCGATATGGACCTCCGATCTTTGACTTCCAATATGCGGACTCGACTTGATTTAATTTAACAATTTAATTATTAAATCGCATCTGCCACTTTATCAGAACTTTTGAATGGCACCTCCAATATGCCCTTCTGATTGCCAATATTGTTGCAGACCCAATTGGCTTTATCATAACGTGTTCAATATAATATTGCGTTTGCCTCATCGAAACTTTCCTATATCGCAAGTTTTGCAAGCCGTGTCATGTTAAAGCTTCCGACACAAATCCCCGATATCCATGTGGTCCCAATGTATGAGAGTAAAGTGATGATGTGGCATGTGGGACCTCCCAGCATCCATTATAATATGGTTTCTCATTATTTAAATGTATTCGTTAAAAGTTATGGCCCCTCCTATCTTGCTATTATAATATGATTTCCATAACAATGAAACTATATTATATTTGGTCTATTATTAACAAAGACCCCTTCTCACAGCTATTTAATATATTTTCAATGTGCCACCACATGCGCAAGTCGGCCTCTCCTCTAATGATTGTGTATTTCGTTTATTGGCGAAAATCGTATAAACACAAGTCAAATACTTCATTTCAAGTATTAATCTCAGTTATCCATCACAGAGATAAATACATAGTTCACATCTCGTGAACTTCAAAGCATCGAGGAGCAAGAAAATATTAATTTGGGCAAATTCTTTTGAGGACAATCTTGTGTTAAGAGGACAGATTTCTTGCACAGAACTACAGGCATACTCAACAAGCTTAAGCTACGGGCAGCAGAACTCGAACAGATCTAAAGTATACACTTGTTGTAAAGCTCTGATTGCAGATTATAGCTCGGTGCTTTGATTTATGAAGGAACAGTGAAGAATTAAGCCTCAGTGCTCAGCCTTAGGGGTATAACCTCGGACCAATCCTCACCTACAAGTCGGTGAGTGGACAGTTGCATTGTTTTGGCTTGGACCTTGCTTATACACATCGGACTTAAGGTTGGACAGTGATCAAGTCTCTTGGAGGCACAGTTTTGGAGCTCACCTCATACCTATTGCTACATGGTGTTGTAATACGCTTGAAGAACAGTGTCAATTTGAGAGATACACTTACAGTCAATGTTGCACAACTCATACTCGTATAAGACTCGTCTCTCTATTGACTCGTCGACTTGTATAAGACTCGGGAACGACTCATATAAGACTCGTCAAAATACAGAAAAACGATAACATATGGTAAATTTTAAGCACAAAAAAGAAATTAATGACAATACCAATCCTTATAAGTTATAAAAACCACAATATATGCAATAATTCATAACATCATCTCATATCTATAAAAGTACAACATAACATATTTGATTTTTGTATGCAAAACATCTAGATACTGAATAAGAAAAGGACTCATGATTCCATAATTAAAATAAAAAATGTCGACAAGTTCAAAATTCAAATACATATGTCATAAATGATAAATGATTGTCGCATAACAATCTTCGGTCTCATCACTCATGGGCAACTACACCTACAATAAACCTTGCAGAGCTAGTGCTAACATCGGAAGGTTGAAGCAACAGTGAGGCAGGTGTATTTTGAGTCTCCATTTGAGATGGAAAGCCAGAGAGATCCTCAGTCTCTTCATCAAGCCAACTCAAATCAGGGGTCTCCTCCACAACCCAATCATACTCTAAATCAATAGTGTCTAATAAAATTGGATCTGTATCTTTTGGTTGCACTTGTTTTGTGAGCATTCGAAGGTTGTAGTAGATGAAACCCAACTTCTTCGACCTCTCATGCTCCAACCTGTTTCTTTGTACCCCGTGGATGTGCTCAAACACTGACCAATTGCACTCACAAGAAGAAGCACTGCAGGGCTGACTCAGAACTCTGATGGCGAATTCTTGTAATTGTGGTACCAGTTTGCGGCTGAGAAACTCAGCCACAGGGCCAAAAAAAATTGCAAACTAAAAAAAAATGGAAACAAAAGAAAAATTAATTGAATACAAAAAATTTTAAAAAAAATTACATGGAAAATGTTCAAACAAAGTTCATGAAGCCTACCTAAAGTTGGGTCTGATTTAATGAAGCCTCCTTTAGCCTCCTTTAGCCTCCTCCAAGAGCTCCTTCACTGTACAATGGAGTCACTCAACACTCATAGAAATTAGCCAAACACTCAAATGACAAGTGAATGACAAATAGAAGGGAGAGAAATGTGCCTCCAATTTCCCTTTCCCTCCACCTCATTTCCAAAAGAGAAAATAAAAATAAAAATAAATCAAAAAATAAAATAAAAAATTGCCTTTTTAGGGTCGACGGGTCTTATAAGGCTCTGATACAGGTCTTATGGCAAACTCACAAGTCTTATAAGGGTAGTCGGGTTTAATAAAATACCTGTCGAGTCCAAGTCTTAAGCGCGGGTTCTATGTGAGTGACCGGCTTACTATAGAACCCACCAAGACCCGCTGGTACTCGCAGGTCTTATGCGGGTGATGCTTCATTGCTTACAGTCACACTTGTACAGAATTGTGTTTGTTGGGAGCTTGGACTTGTGCAGACCTCGGACCAGTAAACAGTTTAAGAGACTCGAATTAATAGTTTCAATTGTGGAGGGCTCAGACATACATCCTTCGAAGTTAACTCAAGACAGTCATCTTGAAAGAAGGCTCAGACCTATTGCTTTGAAGAAACTCAGATTACAGTGGTAGCATTTCGAAATATCTTGTTGTTGAAGCATTTTGAAGACTTCCTTGGAGAGTTCTTGAAGAATCCCTTGAAGAGGCTTAGAGAAAGTGCAGAACTTGGGTTGCCTATAGAAGACATCTTGAAGGTCTTGGAGATATTATTGGAGACTATGATGCGTTGAAGGAATAATGAGGTGACTTAGGAGATATTTGTTTGGGTGACATGAAGAGCAATGGTGACACCTTAGAAGACAAGGTTGTCATTGATGAAGTGATTTGGAGAAGACATTGTTGAAGAGATTGACAGAGCTCATTGAAGAAGATATTGGGAGCTGTGAAGAATCATCAAACTTATCTTAACGAATTGAAGTTGAGGGTTTGAGCCTCATAGAGACAAGGTTGGTGCCTTGAAAGATAGGGTTGGAGCCCTAGAGGATATAAGTCCTCAATGGACCAGGTTGGAGCTTGTATCAGAGATAGGGTTGGAGCCCTAGAGGTTGGTGCCTCAAAGTTGACAAGGTTGGAGCTTTGGAAAGCCCAAGTTGGTGCTTGGCATAATACAAGATGGAGCTTGGGAGATTGAAGATTGGTGTCTTCATTTAGGGTTGGAGCCTTACACTATCATTGTACTCAATATATCTGATTAGTAAAATTATTTATTTTATCATTGTTCATTTTGTGTTCTAATTATAAGTGATCTAACTAGTAAAAATAACAATTGAAAAGAAATATTGATTCACACCCCCTCTCAGCATTTCCAACACATTCTAACCTCTCATCATCACTTGGATTGGATTGGTATCTCTTGTGATATTTTCGCACCTTTTGCTAGGATTAACTTTTTGGAGTTTCTTCATGCAATATGATGCTTGGATTTTCACTATTGTCTTTGGAGCTTCTTTCTAATGCAAAGTGGATCAATGGATATAGTCTCTCTCATGTAGGTCGAAATTTTGATGTTACTGTTGTTATCTTACTTGTCAAATGCATGTATATTGTTATCATTATTCTTGTATGGGTTAATGTAATGTGAAATTCTTTTGGGACCTTGAATAAGTGATTTAATGCATGTGTTACACTTTGAGGGATTGGGTGAATGTTCCTAGAGGTACCTCTTAGGTTGAAAAACCTCGAAACTTCATCTCTTTGGCAAATTTGAAGTATAAATCCCTATTGACCTAGTGGCTACCCTTGGGGAGGCTAGCAAAGATCAATTAGGGCTCCTTAGCTCAAGAAAATTCTCGATCTATGTGTATCTTGACTCCATTAATTCCAAGCAATAAGGCATTGATCCTCATATCCCTTTGGTGGTCAAATTTACCTCCCTTTACTTCACTTTTTCAAATTATAGGCCTAACCCTAGAGGGTCACATAGGGCATCAAGCAAAATCTTTTGTAGTCGTCCAAACACCTTGAAAATTGGTCCACAACTACGTTGGGGTCTTCTCAAGGGGTCCTCTAAATTTGAGCACAATCTAGTGGTGGAATCTTGAGATATCGCACGCCCTAGCTCGAGGGTCATTTCTCTCCCTAGGTTGATTTGGGTTAGTGTCCTCATTTGGATCATTGCCCTATTCTCTTTCCTAATTAGGTCAAACCCCTCTTTGGTCGATCAACTCCATACCCTTGACCTAGTTTGGGTCCACTTGGGTTCTCTGTGGTCCCACGATTTTATAACTCAAATTCCACAAGGATTACATAGAACCCAATTCTCCATAAGGATCCTTAAGTCTAAGAAGTCCCTTGTCAACGCATATCCTCTAAATCTAGGCTCAAGTGTCCTCTTAGCCCATCCTAGACAGCCTATTACCTTGCTTCTCAAGCAAGTAAACTATTTAATTCTCTCTTGTGAATAGGCTTTAGGAATCACTCCTTATCAGACCATTGATCTATTCATCATTGTGATTCCTCTTCTACTGGGTCTCCTCCCATCAATGAAAGTCCATAAAGAGCAAGGAGCCTTAGTTGAGGTGACAGTGGGCTATCGCTCCACTGTTGTCCCTTGACCTAGTAGTTGCTCTATACGATCCCCTCCTAGGACCCTTGCTAGTTTGAGCGGTAGCAAGCTCACAGAAGGTTGTGCACTAGGTGTGGTTCTAGAAACAAAAAATGATGAAGTCGATGAGGGCCCAGCCATTACGGAAGGTAATACTAAAAAACCACTATCACTTCTCCCCCCACCCCACTCCTCCTATTGCAACCTAACTTTTCACAACTTCACTATTCTATCTAGTTGTACCCTTATCTACGAGTGCTTTGTTGGCAATACGAATGATTTCTGAGCTTGCTTCTGCGCAGATTTCTATATCATGTCCTAGAATTTGTATAAGGTGGTGTTGATCGATATGTCCGTGCCATTCGACTATTGTCATCAGCCCGATCATATTGTTTTGTAAACCCAGTCTGCATGTGTAAACTGTAAATAATCGTAGCAGATTTGAGTCATGTATGTAAATTGCCTAGGTGGACCTAATTTTCTAGTGATAATCTACGTTCTGGAAGGTTTTTTGTTTCACCGATCCATGATCGGCAAAGTTTTCCTTCAGCCTAACCCCCAAAGCCGAAATGAATTTTTTCATTAGAATCTTAGGGGAATCCTAGTGTGTTGATCTGCTAGATTATATCTGGTTGCAGAACTGGGTGGTCTATGAGGGTCTATGTCAAATTGGCTTTCCCCCTTGAGATGTAAAATTGTAAAAGTCATGTCTTGAGGGTTAGAAAATGTTTTAATCCCCTCATAAGTCCTAAGTCCTAGGTCCTAGGTGATTTTTTCCAAACACTAAGTTCGAGGATCCAAAAATAAAAATAAAAATTAAAAAATAGATAAAATTAATAATAAAATTAAAAATTAAAAAAATAATTAAAAAATAAAAAAATAATAAAATAAATTTAAAAAATAAATAAATAAATAAATTTTGAAAAATAAAATAAAATAATAAGTCCAAATTTTGAGAAAATAAATGCAAGATTTCAATTTTTAATATATTAAAATGCATTTAAAAATTCGACGAATGAGATTAAAAGGGATTTTGATCCTCATTGACGATCGAGATCATTTTGACATGGATCACTCGAACTAGCGGTTGGGAATTTTTTGCTTTAAATAGGGTGTTAAGGGTCATTTGAAATCAGATTGGACTTGAGAGTCTAGTGCTAAAGAAAGCTCTCTTGTAGTCATTTTTTATGCAATAAAGAAAGACTTTGGAGTTGAAAATCTTGTTGGTGTTACTCTTCTGGAAATGCTGTAAGATGATTTATTTTTTTGCATAAATTTATTTTCAGCCATTGATAATAGCTTGATGAAGATTGATTTAGGCACAGGTATCTTGTCTGATCTCTGAGGTTTGAATGATAGTTTAGACTCTGAATTATAATGGTAGGTATCTCCATTTGATCTGGATTTCACTATTGTTTTTTCCCTCTATGTTAATGGTTGATTTTAAGCTGTGCAGGAAATCCTATTTTTTAGATTACGAGGCGTTGGGGGAAGTTCTCGGCTGAACCAACCAACTCCCGGATTGCGTTTTCTAAAAGAGCCTAGCCAGTTTTTAATCTCGGGCTTATCATTTGAAATTCTTTTTGAATGCATGAAGGGTTTTCTGAAGTATCTCACATTAAATTTAAATTCCGAAAATATTACTGTGGATTATTGACAAATTTGGTTGCTTAAGAGTTGAAAATCTGTAAGTTTTGTAAAAAAAAAAAAAATTTAGCTCGTTTTAGGGTTCTCAGTTTTGTTTTTGGCACATTTTACTTCTTGGTGTTCTGTTTTTGCCATTGCAGGTTGCAGGTACAGATCTTAAAAAAAATTCGGGGTTTTCATTAGACAAATCTAAATGTAGGGCAAATTTAAAATTCACTAGAGAATTTGCAAGTTTTTTCTGAAGAAATTCGAGGGTTTTTCCAAGCTATCTGTTTGTTGCCTGGGATTTCGTTTTCACAGAAATTTTCGAAAAAAAAAAATTATGTTGTGGCATCCTGTGGTTTCTGGGCCGCTAGTTTCAGTTTCAGTTGCTGCGTGGGCTTTCATTTTCGTTGTAGGAAAATTTTGATTTTGTATTCACTGTTGTTTTTCTCAAAAGCTTTCAGAATTTTTAAGGTCTGGATGTGGATTTTAAAATTTTTACAAGATCTAGAAAATTTATGGGCTATTTTCTGCTATTCAAACCTTCTCCAAATGTTGCCCACAAATATTCCTACGCAGCTCTCCACAACCATCTCCTTTCTGTCCCCATGCAGGCTTCTATTCCAGAATTGCAACTCAATTACGCTGGCGAAGAAACCCTTCACGCTGGTTCATCGAACTTTTCTCTGCCAAACCCTCTTCTCAGCCATTTGTCAGCTCCACGCAGCCATTTCCCATGTTGTCCACCTGCCAAAACCAACCCGTTTCCCCTGCCATCATGCCCCATTACGTCCTCCACTTCCTGCGTACCATCACCTAGAAAAAATGTGCCCACTGCCTCATCCGTAGCTCCCTGCTCCTCACTGTGTCCTGTGCTGTCAAGAAACGTTGCCGCCATCCAACGCTTTTCACCATCCCACGCTGCCAGAACTGCACTCATACACACACAGCTCCTCACATCTTCCTCCCTCCGTCGACTTTCTCTCATCCGCAGACCTGTATATGCAGCCAAACAAAAAATTTGAAGTGTTTTCGACTTTTTTGAGATGCGTCTCATGGGTTAGCGTAGGTTTTTCTTTGTTTTTTTTTTTTTTGAGTTTCATTTACTTTAGGCATTAGTTTAATTTTTCATTTCAGTTTTTAGAATTAAAGTTTAGTTTAATGCTATTCTTTCATTTTTGTTTTATTTAAATTTTAAATTCAAAAAAAGCTATAAAAATATCCAAAAGAGCATAAAAAAGTTTTAATCCTTAAGGTTTTTTTCTTGTTTAGTTTTGATTTTTAGTTAATTAAAATTGGTTTATTTTCTTTTGGTTTGAAAGAAGATAAAAAAATAAGACAAAGTAATAACTAAAGTCAGATTTTCATTTTTTAGATTGGTTGTTAGTTCAAGTTTAGTTTTGTTTTAGTTTTTTTAATAATAAATCAAAAATCACAAAAAACAAAAATTTCGATTTTAATTTTCTTTTTTTATGTTTATATGATTTAGGTTAGCTTAGGTGTTAACTTTACATTTAGCTATATTTAGTTTAGATTTTATAGTTAGGTTTTAGTTTAGATATTAATTTTCATTTTGTTTAGGTTATATGTATATTTAAGCTTAGGACTTTGTGTCTGAACATAACACCAAAAAAAAAAAAAAAAAAAGGTTTTTTTTTAGGGGGATGTGTATTTTTGGATTTAACTTTTTAAAATTGCAATTAAAAGGTTTTAAAGTTCCTTTATGGTTTGTAGATTAGAATTTAAGTTTAGGAAGTTTTAATTTTGTTCTATTTTTGATAGTTTAAGGATTTTATAGAAAATATATAAATTTTGTTCTAAGTTTGATTTTAAGATTTTTAAGATAAAATATAAAAAGAATAGTAATAAAGTTATGAAAATGGAATCTTTGTGAAAAAGCTTAACAAAAAATTGAAAATTCATTTTTGGTGGTTTTCATGGTATCTATGTTCCACTTTTCTATATTTAAATGCACTTAAATGTTTATTTAAAGTTAGCTATATGAAAGTGGTAATTGATTAGCATTTAAATTATATGGTTGTTTAATGTTTTCAATCTTTAGAAATTTAATTGTTGGATCATTGTTGAAGCATTGTGCGTTTATCAAATATCTTGCATTGCTTGGGTTATTTGATGATCAGTGATTGTTTTACAAAGTTCATATTACTGCAACATCTAATAAATAATCATTTAATCATTAACTCCAAAAGGCACTGGTCTATTAATTTCTAAAATCAATCAAGTGCTAATTTGCTTTGTTGTGTCTCCCAACCCAACTGGTCCACAATTGGTCATCCTTTATCCCATAGGGTCTACCCCCCTTAGCCTAAGGAGACGGCTTAAACAAAGAGATCAGGGCTCAGGGTGACAGCCCTCGGTCTGAGCATTGTTGTGACAATCTGTGCGACAACATTTTTTGGCGCCGTTGCTGGGGATACTTTATTCTCGATATTTCAACGACTTTTCATCATTCATCATTCATCTTTCTATCATTCGTTTGAGCCGACAACGACAACATTTTTTGGTGCCGTTGTCGGGGACATTTTATTCTCGGTGTTTCAACGCCATTCATCTTCTCATTTCTCATCATTCTTTCATTTTTCTCATCTCTCATTTGAGCTGGCAGATTCAATATTTTTTGGCATCATTTGGATCTTATCTTTCGTCATCTACTCTTCGGTTCATTTCTTGTCTGGGTGGCGACTCCATTTCTTTTCATTTATTTTTCCTAGACAAGAAGCCTCTCTCATATCAGCTTGTTTGTTGCTTTTTGGATCCTAGAATTAGATTCATTGTTCAAGTGGCAACTCCACTTCTTTCATCTCTTGATTTTCTTGAGCAGAGATCTCTTTCTATCATCCATTTGGTCCCTCGTTATTCATCATGGATTATTCGTTTAAACAATGTCATTTTACTGATGATCTCCATGATTTTCCGGAAGTGGCCATTTCTAAATTACCTTTGTTCTCAAGTGATGATTCAATCGTTGTTAAAAAGCATCTAGGCATGTTTACTTGTATAATGATCATATATTGTAGACCCCCTCAGTATAATCATGAAGATGTCAAAATGCGTCTTTTTGTCCTTTCTTTAGAGGGTGATGCTTTGAATTGGTTTAACAATTGTCCTAAGGATTCTTTCACTTCTTTACAAGACATTGTCAATGCATTTAAAGATAGATATGGTGATCCAGATCGCTCACCTTGTGCCCCTAAAATTGTGCAATAGAATGAAAGTAATCATATAAAAGGTCCAGCTATCGATGAAAGATTTCAAGATAATTCTTTATATCAGAATGTGCCATCCACTTGTACCATTGCAGACCAAATCCATGATAGTGGAAAAGCAGGGACAAATTATAAAATCAATGTTGACAATGAAAAGGAAGATCAGAAGCAAATTATACAAGAACTAGTGCGGCTGGTAAAAAATATGGAGATCAATCAAACTAATTACGCCAATGATGTGAGAACTTTATGCACCCACCTGGAAAAACGTAATAGGGAGATAGAGATCATGCAAAATCAGCATGCTAAGGAAATTGAGGCCATGAAGACTAATCATGACACAGAAATTAGTTTTATGCAAAGTAAGTTATCAGGCTTAGAGGAAAATATGATGACCATGAAAGCTAATCATGATAGGGAAATTAATTCTATGCAAAACAAGTTATTAACTATGGATGAAGAAATGACTATCATGACGTTCGATCATAATAATCAGTTGGCCTACCATGCAAGCAAATCATAAGGAAGAGATAAACTCTATGTAGCATTGTTTGATGACCATAAAGGAAAAGAACGATAAAGTAATAAAAGATATGGAAGAAGACCATGGCAGGGAAATCAGTGCTATGAAGGTTGAACACTCTCATCAGATGAATGCCATTACAATACAGGTTCAGAAATTTCAACAGCTATCAGAGGATGAAAGAAACCAAGGAACGTCAATAGATCAGGAGCCTCCTTATCTATTACAGCAAACTCCATCTTATTATGAGGTCCTTTGTTCCAGTGAAAAGTGGATAATTGACGGTGACCTGAATAAAAGGGAAATTAATAATCAGATTGATGCTCACACAGTTAATCCACCAATCATTGAAGGTCAAGTTATAACTCATGGCACCTGTGAGATTGATCCATCATCCTTGATAGGGCAGATGCAGAATGAAGAAAGGCATGTCACATATATCTTACATACTTCATCTGAGAGCTTTGAAGCAGATAGTTCCACATTATCAATGATACAGCTTGCCACGAAGAAAAAGTGCAAGAAAAAGAAAATGAGAAAAAGATTCGATGCATCAAACATCCGCGAGCAGCTTGATTTTTGGAGAGGAAAAAGTCCTACCATATGCAAAATTGGACATGGCACATCCAACAAGCAGCCGACAAATTTGCCTGAAAGCAAGCAAATGCTCAGTATACACTATATTGAACACAACTGATGCCATAGGGCATCCTCTGTATTTCTAAACCTGCTCCTTGTTTTTTCAGCATTTTATTTCTGTTTTAGGATTAGATTTACTTTTCTTGTTACAACATAGTTAATAAATGAAGAGCTTATATCTTTCATGTGCTTAAAGTTATATGATGATTTTTTGGACGGACGCTACTTATATTTTGTTGTGTGTTGCATGGATGCAGATTCTGGATTCTCACATTCCTACAATGCAGCAACGTGTCCCAGTGTAGAGCCAGATGTTGACCACTACGTGTCAACTACCCATAGCAGTATACCCCCCTTTTCACAAAAGGGATAGCGCTTGATCGATATGTCCATGCCATTCGACTATCATCATCAACCCGATCATATTGTTTTGTAAACCCAGTCTGCATGTGTAAATTGTAAATAATCTTATCAGATCTTAGTCATGTATGTAAATTGCCTAGGTGGATCTAATTTTCTAGTAATAATCTACGTTCCGAAAGGGTTTTTGTCTCACCGATCCATGATCGGCATAGTTTTCCTTCAGCCTAACCCCAAAGCCGGAATGAATTTTGTCATTAGAATCTTAGGGGAATCCTAGTGTGTTGATCAGCGAGATTATATCTGGTCGCAGAACTGGGTGGTCTATGAGAGTCTATGTCAAATGGGTTTTCTCCCTTGAGATGTAAAATTGTAAAAGTCATGTCTTGAAGGTTAGAAAATGTTTTAATCCCCTCATAAGTCTTAAGTCCTAGGTCCTAGGTGACTTTTCCAAAGGCTAAATTCGAGGATCCAAAAATAAAAATTATAAA